>PVKS010007273.1:0-73807 GCA_004027875.1 Aplodontia rufa | reverse complement strand
TCCTTTGGATTTTAAATGTGTAGATTAAGAGGATATTATCTTTTGTTTTCATCCTACAAGGTGTTGGACAGGTTTTGCAGGAAGCTTCAGCCTTTCTCTTATTCAGGCAGAATCCAACAGTAACCAGAAGCTCAGGAAATATCACAAAGGACAGGATGCTGTGCTATCTGTTAATGGTAAAGATGGGGAAGGTGTGGTTACGGGGTTTGAGCATCAACTCCTTAATGATTGAAAAAGCTAAGGGATTGGAGTTTGATTGTCACATTTAAAAATCCTTGACACTTGTATGAGAACAGTAATTTGGAAGCAGCTTAGGAAGGTCTGGAGCCAAGGCGAGGTCTGCAGGGATGACCCTAGAGTAGGGACTTCAGAGCTCCCACGCATGTGTGCAATGATTAAATCCCTTCTCTTCATTGATCTATTTGTCTGGGTTGATTAGCTTTGTCTGTGCAGGCTGAAGCTAAAGGGGAATTTTGGTGCAAAACCAGAAGGGAAAGAAGCTGTTTCCTGTGAAACTTCAGGATATTCCGAACGCAGGCACTTCTTCATTTTGGGGCCCAGCACACAGTTGAGGAGAGAAGATTTCCCTGCACTGGCAAAGAACCTGGTATTACTCAGAACTCAGAAATAACTGGATATGACAATGTTGGAGGGGGAAGCAGGTATTGAGTCCCACATGAGCAGATAGAAGTTGAAGTCTTAATTGGGTCCTCCATGGTCTTTGGGCACCCTGTGTACCTGAGTAGACTCAGTGTGACCCAGATGGACTGGAAGAGAAACACCACTCTGCCTGCTGCCGTCAGGAGCCATCCACAGTGGTTTGGGGGTGCAGCATGCTGGAATGATGCCATTCTACTGCATCATTAGTTTCAACTAAAAAACTCTATAGGCCACCATGAGGGCTCAGAGGAGATGCTGGGGTAAAATGATGGGGACAGACATCCTCCTCCTGGAAAGTGTCAGCAAATACTCTTTTTTTTTTTAAGATAGCAGGAGAGAGAGAGAGAAAACAATTTTATTTAGTTTTTCATGTGGCTTTCATTGCTCCAACACTTCGTTGTGTACGAGGTGCTGGGGTTTGAACCTGCTTCCTCGTGCATGCCAGGCAGGTGCCATAATCACTGAGCCACTACTCTAGCCTCGGCAGATACTCTTTAAGAGGGTGTGATTGATAATGTATTCAGACCCCTTTGTGCCCAACACAATACATACGTCTTGAATAAATGCCATGGAGCAAAAGTAATCATTACTAGAAAATGCATACAATGCCTCCAATTCTAAAAAGTTCCATTAAATAGATTAACTCCATTGATCCCTAATATTATTAATTCTGCTTTACATTTCATGCAGCTGTGGAGCAGTGATGTCAAGACTTTTAGCTCAAGTTTGCATAGTGAATAAGAATGGCCTTGGAACTAAAATCTGGATTTTTGGATTTAAATCTTCCCTGACATTCTTTGCTATATAATAATCAAGGACCACAAAAATATTAAGAGAAAGAGCCTAGGGAAGGGGAGTCAGGGAAACTGTATAATCAGGGTTCTAGTTCTGCTACTAATTCATCATAATACCTTTCTCACTTCAGCCTGTATACATGTAAAACTATGAATGGAGGGCTTCAGAGAATGTGTAAGATGTTGGTGGGATGCAAAGGGTCCAGCATGGTTCTCAGCATTAGACCAGTGACTTACTCCATTCAGGCTGCTATTATAAAGTACCATAAACTGGGTTGTTTATGAATTATAGACGTTTCCTTCTCACAGTTCTGAAAACTGACCGAGGTGCTGGCAAATTCAGTGTCTGCTGATTGCTGACTTCTGGTTCATAGATGGTGTGTGCTAGTGTGCTGTGTCCTCACGTGGAAGATGGTGAGAGGGGTTTTCCTAGGGCTTCTTTCGCCAGTTATTTATGTATTTGAGAAAGAGACAGTGAGAGAAAGAAGAGAAAGAATCAATTTTATTTAGTTTTTCATGTGGCTTTCATTGCTCCAACACTTTGCTGTGTACTTAGTGCTGGGGTTGGAACCCGCATCCTCACACATGCCAGACAAGCGCTGTAACCACTCCAGCCCCACACTAATACTAATGCCATTTATGAGGGCTCCACTCTCATAACCTCCCAGAGGCCCCACCTCCAAATACCATCACCTGTGGGCTCACATTTCAACATCGGAATTTTCAGAACATAGTAGTAACCTCCTATGACATGATTCATGGCATTTCTGCTTAAGTAACATATGGTGACAAGTACCTTGTCTACCAAAGAATAGGGCATTTTAATCTGCCACCCAGAGTATGGATTTATAACTTTATCTTTTAACCCACAGTTGGAAATGAAGTTTACATCACAACTCAATATGCATATATATGCAATTGAAACAATTTCATAAAACAATAACTTTTTTACTTTTATTTTATATGTATGATGTATGATATGTTTGGATATTTCCTACTCTGTTTTGTTTGTTTAGAAAATGTGTGTTGACCCAGATGTCCCTCACTGGAAGAATGGATCCAAAAACTGTGGTACATTTATACCATGGAATATTACACAGCAATTAGAAACAATGATATTGCAGCCTTCGAAGGTAAATGGATGGCTATGGAAGAGATCATGCTGAGTAAAATCAGCTTAACCCAGAGATCTAAGGGTCGATTGTCTCCACTCGTCTGTGGAGGTAGGGACTAGACCCTGGACAATGAGAAAGTTGGTCTAGTAGCATGTGTTAAATCCAGATAAGATGTAATGTTTTACAACCTAATACTTTTTTTTAGAGATATAGTGGGAAGGGGAAGGGTGGGATAAGGGAGGGTAATTGGGGGGGCACTCCTGGGGGTAATTGCAATATCCAGAATCTATACACATTTTATATTATTTTGTTAAAAACTTGTATGGTTGTTCAAAAATAAAAAATTTAAAAAAAGGAAAGAAAATTTGTGTTGCAATCCACCAATTTGATTTCATGACCCATGAATGGTTTGAGATGCATAGTTTGAAAAGCCGGAAACCAAGAGGTAGTGATGAGAGAAGGCCTTGGGGAGACAGGATCCCTAAAGCCAGATGCAGCCAAATGGAAGAAATGGCACAACAGGAAGGGGGGAATGTTAGCGGTGTGTGTGTGACTCAGTGTCCTTCTTACCATGTCCCCATGCTTCACGTTGTCTGCCCTCTCACCTCTGCCATGTAGCTACCTTCTAAAACGAAGTCTTTGAGCCATAGCTTGAATGTTTAAGCTTTGTTTCGCACCAACTTGATTTATCAGCCAGTCAGGTTTCTTGAGAAGCACTCAACATGTCCCTAATGGGCTGGTATAGATGACAAGATGAGGGGGTCACATGACAATGTCAGGGCATAAGCAGGGGAAGCTCTATTTGGCTGGTGGCCCATGGATAGCCTTACCTTCATGATGATCTGAGGCTTGGCTGACAGATTCAGAAGGTGGATTGGATTTATTCTGAGCATCCCCATTTGGCCTTGGGCCTTAGCACACAAAGCCTCCTATTCATCTCTAAAATTATCTCCAAATGATCTTTTTTATGCAGTTACATAGTAAGCTGTGGTTGGCAAGATTGGAAATAGAAGGTGTTCATCACGCATCTTTAAACTTATATTCCTGTCCTCCAACTACACTGCAGAGAGTGCATTAGAACTAATATTTTTGTAGCTCCTGTAATTATATTGTCACTAGCACAATAATCACATTGTATTCCCTATGCTAAAAGCATCAATTGATTGAAAATACTTAAAATATATCACGTATTTTATCATTGTCTTTTATCTTTTACTATTTCTAGAACTTTAAAATTGTAGTTTTCTGAGCCTTTCTAAACTTTTTTTTTAAAGAGAGAAGGAGAGAGTGAGAGAATGAAAAAGAGAATCAATTTTATTTATTTATTTATCTGGCCTTTGTTTCTCCAACACTTCGTTGCGTATGTGGTGCTGGGATTTGAACCCAGGTCCTTGCACATGCCAGGCAAGCGCTCCAACTGCTGAGCCACTGCTCCAGCCCCCTTTCTAAACTTTAAGAGACCCCACATTCAGAGAGGACCAGATTCTTGGTGACAGTTTTCTTGGAACATCTACAATGAGTGAGCTTGCTTTGGAATAAGAAGAGAACATTCATTTTTCAAAGTGACTTAAATGCTTGCAGCTCCTGTGCTCTCCAGAGGACGTGCAATTTAACCTGGAAGGCAACTTAACATTCGAGTTTGTTTCTCAGGGAGCAACCGTGCAAGCGTCATGACAGGATTATCTTGAGGGCTGTTTCCTGTGGACCATGATGAGGCGTAATCAGTCAACTAGTTCTGCCCCATCAGAGGGTCCTCTCTGGAAACCAGAAGCCCTGTTCCCCTCATACTGTGTCCCTGCCTCTACATTCAGCTGAACTGTCAAGAAAAGATGGCTTTTCTCTTTGTGATCCTTTCCTGACCACACCCTGTTCTTTCTTTAAATATTAAACTCTAAGTAACTATTCCAGGAAACCTGGGAGGCATCGGATTTTTTCCTCCCATCATATGTAGATTTAATGTATTTAATTTCATTTTTTAAAAATTTTGTTTGTTTTTTTGTTTAATTTCGTTTTTGTAGAGAAAACTTACTTATAAGCTGCTCCTCACCACCACCACGCAGGCCCACATGTTAAAGGCATGGTCACCAGCCTGTGGCATTACTGGGAGACGGAAGGAGATATTGGGACCCTGGCACCTTTCTGTCTCTCTCTTTGCTTCCTGCTTGCATGAAGTGACAGCCTCTTCCATCTTGCACCGCTACTATGATGGATCACCTTGCCGCCAGCCCAAAAGCCACTGGACCGACCAACTGTGGACCAGAATCTCTGAAACTTGATCCAAAATAAACCTTTTCTCTTATTAAGTTTATTTATTTCAGGCATTTGTTACAGCAATGGCAATCTGCCTAACACACAAACCTTAGGCTGAAACCATCTCAACATGACATAATACAAAACAGGCACTAACTCTAACCCTGCTTGAGGAGTTTGCCGGACTAAAAGGGAGGATTGAAAGCAGAAATCTGCCCTATATGCATGAGCTTGAGGCACAGCAGTAGGGTGGAGAGAACCACAGATTCAGCAGCCAAGCTCTCTTTCCAGTGCTGGCTGTGACTTTGAGAAAGGTACTTAACTTCTATCTTGAAAATAATACAACTGATAGGGAGTGATTTAGGAAACTTCTAATGACCAGAGCCTGTCCCCACTCCCTCCCTTCCTTCCACAGAAATCATATTACAGCTTACAATGTATCAGGGACTGTGCCTCAACCAAATTGCAGCAAGATGAGTAAGATGTGATTCCCGCTCTCAAGGAATTTGCCATTTACAGCTTCCAGTTCTAACAGTTTATGCTTCAAAATATGATGATTATCAGAAAAATTTATTGGCACAGAGGCGGGTCAATAATCTTTGGAAGATCATATGGTACATGGGAAAGGCTGCCAAGAACCGAGTCAGTGATCCTGGGTTCAAATTCAGCTCTGTGACCTTGGGCAAGGTCCTTTATTCCCTCCAGTCTCCATTTCCTTGTCCATAGCAAGGGCAAAATAAAATCTACTTTGAAATGCTGAGAAGATTACAGCTAAAATACTCCACAGATAGTTAGCATTCAGTGAACCATCTTCTAAACCTTCAACATCCATTCTCTTTCCAAGCAGCCAGACTAATTTTTTAAAAAAATGTAGAATCTGTCCTATTGCTTAGAAAACTTCCATGTGCCCACTCAGATATGTAGATTCCTGTTTTTTTAATTTTTTGTACCAGGGATTGAACTCAGGGGTGCTTAAACACTAAGTGACATCCCCAGCACTTTTTATTTTTTTATTTTGAGATAGGGCTTCACTAAGTTGCTGAAGGCTGACTTTGAACCCACAATCCTCCTGCCTCAGCCTCCGGAGTGGCTGGGATTTCAGGCATACACTGCACCTGGCAGATTCCTAGAAGTCATCTAACATAAGGCCTTGGATGGGGTAGCCTGTCTCCCCTGTCTCCTTCCTTTCTACTGCTCCTTCCACAGGAAGTCACATGTCTCCCTTCTCTTGAATAAGTTTGTCCCTGCTTTGAGGCCATTGGGCTGTCATGGTTTGAATCTAAAATGTCCCCCAAGGGCTATGTGCCAAAGGCTTGGGAGCCAGACTGTGGCACAACTGGGAAATGGTGGAAACTGGGAGGTGGGTGGTTGGAGGAGATCACTGGCTGTATGTCCTTGAAGACAAGGATATACAATTGGTTGTTTATCTTGTCTTGGACCCTTCTCCACCCACCCCACCCACCTCCTGGCTGCCATGAGATAAACTGCTTTGCTCTGCCATGCTCTTCCATCACCACATTCTGCCTTAAAACAGGCTCAGGGCAATGAAGTCAGCTAACCACAGACTGTGGGCCAAAATAAATCCTTCCTCTGTTAAGCTGTTTTTTCCAGGTATTTTGTCACAGTGATGGAAAGAAGACTAACACACTCTCTTTATTTCTTCCTTGAAGAGTTATTGGTTCCCCACCAATCAGGGTTCAGCTCAAATGTCAAGGCATCAAAGATGCCTTTCTTGACCATATGTTCACCAGTCCAGTACTCTCTATCCCATTATCCTGCTTGCTTTCCTACCAGTCTGTTCTTCTTTTCTTGTATGTTATCTTCCTTACTTCCCCAAGAATGTAAATTCCCAGAGGTAGATTTTTTGTCTCTGTTATTTCCCCCAAACGGAGGCAGAGCCTGTATATAATAGGTCTTGATAAATATTTTTGATTGTATAGTGTTAAGATTAGTACTATTACCATTTAGTGGTTGACATTTATCTGAAGAATGATTTCTCAGGTAATGTATGAACCTTGAACCATAAGAGGAAACTGGTTCTTGTCTGAAATACAAAGCAAGGAAGGATGAGCACAAATTTGAAGATCTGGATCTCCAGATTTAGACATAAAAGGTCTGAATTCTGGGACTAATTTTACCAAGATCTACCTCTGTTCTATACTTCTCCAGCCTTAGTTTCTCTAACTCATAATTTTTAAGAGGTTAAACTAACTGGGCCTTCAATGGTTTCTCACCCCTCTTTTGGGTTACAGTGCCCAAACTAAGTTTTTGGCCAAGTCAAAAAACCACGCTATATACAACTAGCCCTGAAAATGGCACAGGAATGGTGCTAAGAAGCCCCAATCACAAGGACATGAACCTCTTATGTGGGTGGATCCCAATTTCCTGAAGAATATGGATTTTTCTTGGAAGCTCAATAAGAAGGGCCTGAAGAAGATGCAGGCCAACAATGCGAGGATAGAATGAACGGTATCACTCCTGGACTGCCATTCGCATGGGCTGGTGTCTTCTTCTTCCATTTGTACAAATACAACTGAGGCATAGAAAATAGTTCCTTTTACTCTGAAATTCTGTGCTTTTAAAATGGGGTCACCTCTGGGGTAAGATGCCACAAGAAAGCTGCTGGGAAGGGAATGATGAATGACCCCTATCCATGCAGAACCCCTACAGACCCTGCCATCATCCTCTCCACAGACAGACCTGCCCCCATCACATCACATCCTGAGGTGGGTCTGGCACTCAGCAGCTGCCCTAACACACAAATCATTCAGTCTGATTCTTTTTTAAGAGCAGTATGGCCATTTGAGCAAACTTGAACTGGTCTCCTGGAGGATAAGTGATCATGTGGAGAGGGAAGTTTAGCCAGCAGCCAGCACAAGCCACCAGATGTGTGATTGAGGCCAAATTGGGCCTTGCAACCCAGTCACATTGTCAGATGAAGTTAGATAAGCCACCCCCACAAGGTCAGCAGAAGAACCGCTCCGCTGAGCCCAGTCAAAATTGCTGACCGGTAGAATTGTGAGCAAAAAAAAATTAATTACTGTTTTAACTCCCCACCTCACCCTCAGTGGTTGTTTGTCATACAGAAATAGCTGATACAGCCCCTTTTATAGCAGACATTATAGAACATAATTTTATTGTTCTTAAAAAGGAACCAGTCTGTATGGCCTTCTAGTTGTGTGTTAGGATTTGTTGCAGAGAAGTGGAAAGAAGGTTAAGCGACTGTTTTATTCTCCTGCTTTTACCAAGAAGACATCTCCTTGTGACACACTTGTGTGTGAACCCCTTGCAACTTTCTTCCCATCATGGGAACTTCAGACTTTCCCTCCAAAGGTGTAAAAATTATACCCTGTGAAATAAAATGATGATAGACCAATTAAGAGAAAAAACATAAGGGGGGCTGGAGCCATGGCTCAGTGGTTCCATGCTTGTCTGGCATGCACGAGGATGTGAGTTCGAACCCCAGCATCAAGTGCACAATGAAGTGTCAGAGCAACAAAAGCCACTTGAAAAATGAAATAAAATTGATTCTCTCTTTCTCTTCTGCTCTCTCACTGTCCCTCTCTCCTTAAAAAGAGAGAGAGAGAGAAAACATAGGGACTGGAGAAGTAACTTAGTGGTAGAGCACTTGCCTGGTATGTGCTCTACCCAGTTTCAATCTCCAGCACTACACACACAACTAAGTGTCAGAAAAACAAAAACCAGATGAAAAAATAAAATGAAATCTCTGTCTCTCCTTACCCCTTTGAAAGAGAGAGAGAGGGAAAATGTAGTAAGAGTATTGATATATGTACTCACAAGAGCCACATAAAATGTAAAACTCAAAGAAGGGGTCAAGTAGTTGAGGTTTGAATACCCTACATAGGAGAGAGGGAAGTGGGGATCTGTAGACAATTTTAGAAAGGTAGTAAGTGATTTTTAGAAGAAATGAATGCACTTGGAGTCCAGAAAATATCTTAGGACAAAGTGGTGCTGGGTGAACACCACCCAGTTTCTTCCTTTATGATTTGAGTTTAATCTTCCTTGGTGAATGAAATTTCAGTAAGAAGACTGAAGACATTTGTGTTTGTCTTTGGTGGATCTGATCTTCTGATGGATAAGAGAACTTCAAGAAAAGTCCCTTCTTTGTGCTTTCAGAGAGAAATAGGATCAAGAGTAAAGGGGGAGGGGGGTTTGGTCATTAGATGAATGGAGGTTTACTCAGCTATTAAAAGAATGAAATTATGGTAAATGGATGAAAACAGAGAATATCATGCTAAGTGAAATTAACCAAATTCAGAAACTCAAAGTTCAAAGCTTTCTGTCATATGTGAAAGCTAGAGTAAAATAAAGGAATGGGGGAGAGAAGGATAAGATTACATAAAGAACCATTCAAATACAAATTAATATGTGAGCTAAAGGAAATCTAGTAGAACAGAGGAAAGAGAAAGGGAGAGGGGAAGGAAGGATGGGAGGGAAATCAAGGAGGAAAAGGGAAAAAGGGGGATAAATATATGTTTTGCACCTCTGAGATACTAAATGATTCCTATATAATCAATAAAAACTGGAAAATTAAAAAAAAAAAACAAAAAACAAAGGGCAATCCATAGAGGGAAGACATCAGGAGGTGAGAGGAGGTGAGGGAGGGAGGATGTTCTAGGGAGGGATATTGGCCAAATTATATTGTTATATTGTTCACATATATGAATGTGTAACAACAAATCCCATTATTATATACAAGTATAATGCACCAATAAAAATGTGAAATAAGGGGCTCAGGAAATGATACCCCAGAGTATGGCACCTTAACATGATGAACTGAAGGAACAGCCTCAAGGTCTCTCTGACCTTCTCTGACACCCACTTCTCAGCCTACCTCTTCCTAGATAGCTAATACACTTACAGATTTAGGAACAGAACCCCAGAGCCCTGTTGCCAAGGCTGGGTACAGCTGCCTTAGTTCCGAGTATTCTTAATGGGAAAGGAGATTCACTCCATCTTCTGGTTCCTTGGAAGTCTACCAAGCTATAGCTATATATAACAGCAAATCTCATTTCATTGGGTTCTATAATAGCCATTTCATCAAATAGTGCTTTGTAGTTGTAATTGTTTTTAAGATACTTTTTCTCTAGTATATCTTAAAGGGGGTATAAGTAAATCCATTACATACAATCCCGCTATAAAGAGTTATTTCACTAGAATATCTTCTGGAAGTGAAAGCTAGAGGAAATAATAATAGTTACCTAATATTTATTGAGTTCAAACTACATCAAGCACTGGACACATTTACATGTATTAACTCATTTAATCCTATTAACAACCACGAGCATACAGGTGTTATATAAGCATTCCTAAAATTGGTCTCTCATACCTCACCTTTGTGTCCAATTGCCAAATTGGACACAAAGTTTTTTCACAACCTTCAACCTTTTCAGTTGTGCATAATTTGAAAATACTTATGCATTGATTCATCCACACATTCATTATACCGGATGGTAAGGCCTGTTCTAGCTGTAGGAAACACAGCAATCAACAAACCTGAAACATTTCTTGTCCTCGTGGACCTTCCTGTATGGTGGGGCAGACAAGCACTGGTGGCCACCAGGGGGTGGGCATAACAAAGGGAGCTGGGGAAACCTCTGACCGGCTTGCCTTGATTTCCGGGAGTCAAAATCTTCCCCATGCCAAGTTTCTGCTTCTCTGCGTACTCCTGTGCTGATTCCCTTTCTTCCCTCTAATGCCCTCTAAATCTTACCATTCCCAACGATTTGTCCTCATTGCTCTGTCTTCTCTCTCCTCTACCTGTTGGTGAACCCAGCCAGTCCTCCGGCTTTGGCCACCAAAGTGTGTGGATCTTGTCTTCTGCCCTTCTAGCATGATATGCTTTACCTGGGAGCCTTTCCGTGCTCCATGAATCCAACACCTGCAGAGGACTTCCAAACTTTCTGCTTAGTCCATATTTACAGTTCCTTATGGGATATTGTAATCAACACACATGGAATCACAGTTTGGCCATTCGAACCTCCTGGATCTTTTCAGTTCTGCCCTTTGCCCAAGCCTCTTCAGCTTGATACAATCCTCTTCACCTTCAAGCACAGTAGATACGCCAGTCCCTCCTGCTCTGAATACTTCTGCACATTTCCTTCTGGCTTCTCCTACACTTGTCACTTTATTGACTAATCAAATTTTTTTCTGTGCGCTCTGAGGGCAGGGACAGGTACTGCTCATCTTTACATGCCTAGCGTGTTGCACAATAGTAAATGCTCAAGTTTATTGCTCATTGGACTTATGTTAGCCAGCTTTCTGTCACTAGAACAAAATACCTGGGAAAATCAAATGATAAACAGCAAAGGTTTATTTGGGCTCACAATTTTGGAGATTCCGGTCCATAATCAATTGATGCCATTGCTTTTGGGCCTGTGGCAAGAAGCACCACATCATGGCAAGAGCATGTGACAAAGCAAAACAGCTCACATTGGCCAGGGATACAAAAGAGAGGAAGAGGAAGAGGCTGGTGCCCAACAGTCCCCTTTGAGGTTACACCCCAGGACCCCAGGACCTGAAGTCCTCCCACCAGGTCCCACTTCTTCAAGATTCTACTATCTCCCAGTATCAAGCACCCTGGGGACTAAGGCTTTAACACAGGTTGGGGGATGTTTAATATCCAAACCATGGCAGAGCTATTGGACTACGTTTAGGTCTAGCAAACATTTTCAACTCCCCAGTGGAAAGCAGTGTGTTTTCATGAGACTGCAATGCTTCTTTTAGAGTTTTTATTAAAGATAACTGATTGCGTTTCTCTCAGTCACGAGACTCTAGGTAAAATTCCTTCTCCCACATTTTGTCTTTGATTTACCAACACCCCCAGTCCCCATCGTATAATGGAAATGTGTGTAGTCTGCTGTCTTTCTCTGACCTTGGTACTTTCCTGGGAAGATAGCTATTCGTTCATTCATGTAATCGTGTACTTATCCAACAAATATTAACTGAGTGCCTTCTTTGTGACAGGCATCATTCAAGGCAAAGTCCCTGCCCTCTTCCTACAGAAGAACATGGACAACAACCAAACGAATAAATGTATGCACAAGGAAATATCAGACTGAATAAAGGCTATGAAAAGAAAGAAACCAGGTTGATAGGACGGAGTGCGACTGGAGGGCTGCCATTGTAGATGGCATTTCAAGACAGTCTCCCTGAGGAAGCAACATTTTGGCTGAGAGCTGAGTAACAGAAGGAACCAGGCATAAGAAAACACAGTTGAGACTCCAGGGAAAAAAGGACACGTGTAGGACATCACAGGAGTGTAACAAGCATTGTGTGGAATGAACAGGTGGGATGAAATGACATTGGGGAGGTGATCAGGGACCTGATTTGGGGGCTCTTGCGGCCATGTAAGGACTTTGGATTTTATTAAAAGCAAAATAGGGCTGGAAAGTTGTCTCAGCAGTACAGTGCTTGTTTGGCATGCACAAGGACCCAGGTTCGATCCCCAACACCACATAAACAACCAAGGGGAGGAAAAACAAAAACCAGATGAAAAAATAAAAAATTAACTGTCTCCTAAATAAAAATAAAAAGCAAAACAGGGATCATTAAAGAGTCTTATGAATGGGCTGGAGCAGTAGCTCAGTGGTCACAATGCTTCCCTGGCACGCATGAGGACCCAGGCTCAAACCCCAGTACCACATACACCACCAAGTGTCAGAGCATGGAAAATCAGATGAAAAACTAAATAAAATTGATTCTCTCTTTCTCTCTTGCTCTCTTACTCTCCCTCTTGCTCTCTTAAAAAAAGAAAAAAAATAATTATGCAGAGGACATAATCTGTTTATAAAAACAGCTCTTTAAAAACAATGTAGGGCTGGGGTTGGAGCAGTGGCTCAGAGGTACAGCACTTGCCTGGCATGTGCAAGGACTCAGGTTCAAACCCTGTACCACATACACAATGAAGTGTCAGAGCAACTAAAGCCACATGAAAAACTAAATAAACTGTTCTACACATATCAGGCTCCGTTCCATCTGCTCTGACTGCCTCTCCATCCATCCGTCCAGCCAGGGTAACTCAGAGATGCCACTGCATGTCCAGCGCCCATGAGAAATCCAGATACCACCAATGAGAAGTCCCCAGAGCTGGCCAGGAGCCAACCATCCTCTCACGGTCTCCTCCTCCCTTTTCTTCTGGCTCAGCCTCACAAGTAGAGTTGTGCCTCTGGACCAGCCCTCCAGAGGTCTGGGGAGATTGGCCAGGCACAGGAGAGCCTGAAAGTCAAAGCCGAGAGGACTGCCAGAGGCAGCAGGGATGCGCAGCAGTGGTGGTCACGCTCCTACCGGCTGCCTCAGCTGCAGGTCCCCACCCATTTCTCTAGGCCACTTGTCTCTGTCTTCGCTTATCCTCAGACATCTCTGGGAAAACACTCTGTTATTGTTGTTTTCAAATCTACTAAACTGAGATGAATAAACTAGATGCTTTTAACAGGAAACTAAAGGTGCCCCATGGCAGCTGCCTTAGTCTCCCTCTTCACCTCAACTGCTTGCCCTTCCTGCTCCTCCAGCCAGCTTACCGTCCCCATCCTCAACCAGCCTTCTTACTCCTAGGGACCGTGTAGTGCCCTCCCCTACTTACCTAAGCCCTCTGCAACTCAGCTCTCATACACTTTCTTCTAGAGGCTGTCCCAGGCCCACCTGCCAGTCGATGTTCCAGACTCTGGTTAAATCCATTCAAAACATCCGGGACTTTTTCTCCATAGGGTTCTTGGTAATCAGCAATACCTACCTACCCAGCAGGGTCGAAACGTTTACAGCTCAGTTTTTGGGGGTTTTTTTTAGAGCTAGATCAATTTTTTTTTTATTCTTATAACTGGACTCATCTGATTCCATTCCAACTGATAATGTCAGGGCAGGGGGTGATTTAAACCCCCTACTGAAGGGTAACAGCCTCTTCCGGTTTAAAGCAATCTGTTTCCCTCAAAATAATCAGTTAAGCCAAAGCTGAAATTTCCTATCACAACTGCTTCCTTCCTTTTTTAAAAAATTTTATTTATTTATTTATTTATTTATTTGTGTGTGTGTGTGTGTGTGGCGCTGGCGATCGAACACAGGACCTCATGAGTGCCAGGGCTTCCTTTTCTCTTCAGTGTGCTTTCTCTACTGGTCCTCCATCTCAAGGTGGGGTTTGACTGCAGGAAAGGAACCCCAGCTATAGGGTCAAAGGCCCTAAGGTCATTGTGCCGGGCTCATGTGAGTTACCCATACCTCCTCTCTCCCTGGGTGTCACCTCCAATTCTGGCCTGCTTGGCTTTTCCTCTGGGAGAACCCAACATCTTCTCCTGCTCACCACATATGCAATCCAGCTCTTGCTGACCTTGGGAATCATGTGGGACCACCATGACATCTACTGCCTAGATGTGGGGGACAGTTCCATCCACCAACCCTTGGCTAAGAGGTCATACCTGAGCTTGCTGTGGCCCCATCCCCTGCCCCACCAGCTCACAATCTTGCATTTTCAGCTGTCTTGGAGGAACTTCTTTGTCCCCTATAGGCCACACATAGGCCAAGAGGAAACAGAACACTCTGAGGCTCCTTTTCGGTAGAAACACATGCACCCACTGCTGCGGGTGCTCCTTGGTTTGTGGGGTGCCCTGAAAGAAAGTTTTCTCTGAGATCCAAGCAGAAAGAAGAGCTCAGCCTCCTCTGAGCTGACTTTCCCTTTACCACCTAGACCCTTCACCACCCCTGCTCTAATGTTTGCTCAGGGTGGGAGGTTAGACAGCAAACAAGCTCCACAGCGTCTCCCACTGTGGCATGAAGCCAAGCTCTAGGTTTGCCTCTCCCCATGTAAAGGCAAGCTTGTGGAAGTTAGCCAGTGCCCCCTACACCACACACACACACATACCACCACCACCACCAAAGGCCGCCTTTAAAGATTGACCCTCGGAGCTGAGTAACAACCTCTTTTTCCTACCTGACATCCACCCATCAGTGATCAGCGACTATGTGGTCATTAAGAAACAAAGAAAAAAACAACACCTTAGCTTAGTGCTTTTAAAAGTAGCTTCCTATTAAGTAATTTGTGTGACTCTTTGCTTATGATCTATCCACAGATCTCCTTGGCTCAACACTTAATGCTTCATGACCAACATGTATATTTTGTCTCACGGTTTAAGTGAATGGCTTCAGTTGCTAATCATCATAAAATGTCAAAACTGGCAGGGACCATTTTGCCCAATACTTTTATTTTAGGAGGCAGAACCTGCTATGATCCAAATGTGTTCCTTAGTTCATGTTAAGAACTTGGTCCCCAAAGTGATAGTGTTGAGAGGTGTGACCTTTAAGAAGTCATTGAGTTGTAGGAGGTCTGCTCTCCTGGATGGATTAGTGCCCTTATCTCAGGATTGCAGGAGTGGGGTTCCGATAAAAATGAATTCATCTCTCTCTCTCTCTCTCCTGCCCTCCCTCCCTCCCGCATGCTCTTGCCTTTCCACTGACCACTATGGGATGGTGTAGCAAGAAGGGTCAGTCACAGTCAACAATGTGGCTTACTCTTTACCCCCCTCCTGAAGTTAAATAATACTCATGCTATCATTTAATTCAGGAAAATTCACAATTGTATATCTGTACTATATATATGTGTATATACACACATGGAGAGACATATATATGGATATTTTATCTATTATAGGGGCATAGTATAGTAGAATCAAGAGACTGGGGTGTGGACAATATGGGGGCAACAATGGTTTAGGATCAAATGCTTACCATATTGTTACTTTATACATATTTATGATTATACAACAATTCAATTCCTTAATTTAAAAAAAGAGGGGTCACCCAGATGCTGATCCCTAAGTATTGGATTCCAGCTTGCAGAACCATGAGAAATAAATTTCTACTGTTTATAGATTACCCATTTGTGCTATTCAGTTGTAGCAGCACAGAAATGACTAAGATAGTACCCAAGCCTAGAGTGATTAAATTTATTGTACAAAATTGTACAGACAATGGAAGGTGTGGATCTTAAACCCAAATCATTCTATCCACCATTTTTATTAGTTTCCACACAAACTGTGAAATGTTGCTTGCATGAGATTCCTTCCTTCCTTCCTTCCTTCCTTCCTTCCTTCCTTCCTTCCTTCCTTCCTTTTCTGTCTCTCTCGCTTTTTCTTTTGATACCATGGAATGAACCCAGGGGTGTTTAACCACTGAGCCACAGCTCCAGTCTTTTCTTTTGAAACAGAGTTTCGTTAAGTTGCTTAGGGCTTGGTAAGTTGCTGAGGCTGGCCTTGAACTTGAGTTCTCCTGCCTCATCCTCCAAAGCCTCCAGGATTACAGGTGTGTGCCACCAGCCCTGGCTTGCAAGGCATTTCATTTGACCATGTTTCCTTAACCAAATAATATTCTCTCATAGAAAATTGCTTTCCTCGATAGATTGGTTTATGGAGATAGACTTTCTCCTCCCTTCTTATTTTCTTCATCTGACAGATAGGTATATAGTAATGCCCTTTTCAGATTGGAAACAGCTGAATTTTTAGGATTACAAAAATTATACATTCTCACTGTAAAGCAGAACTGTGAAGAAATCTTTACACTGCCTGGTTAGCATTTAACACAGTGCCAGTAAACATTGAATTCCCATTGAATGAATATTAATGAAGAAAATAAAAATCATATGTAATTGTACTACCCAGAAACAGTTATAACTTATCCTTCTGTGTATTCATTTTCTATTTTCATGTAGCCTCACAAATTCTTTTAAAAATATAATTACATATTTATTATTCTCTTTCCAAATTCTTTAAACAGCACAACATCCCAACAAGTAGAGGTCCATTGAAGGAGGTCACCTTGGGAAGCGGTGTCTTTATTTCCGTGATTTATGGAATTGCTTTCTGAGACTGTTGCTAATTGTCTTCTCAGTACAAAAAAATGCATCCTTGGGTGGATTTTATTTTGCAACAGGAATATTATTTGGATAACAGCGGAAAAGGTGACCACTATAATTCTAGATCAGAAACCAAGATGAGAATACAAAATAATAGGAAAGTCTTTTCCTAAATAGTTCATGGCTTGATTTTAAGATGAACTCCCACAAGGAGCCCCACATGTTTCCTCCAGGGACATCATGGGAAAAGAGGGCATGTCTTCCAAGAGGGCTGTTCAGAGAGCGGCAAATGCACTAGTCCAACAAAAACCATCATTTCGGTTTATAGTAACATAGTAATTCAATGTTGGACTTCTATAGGCAACTTTGTAACTGGAAGGAATTTCACTTAACAATCAGATTGTTCTGTTTTCAAGCAGAAATTTTAGGCCTTATACAATTTGGGTTTGAGGGGATCAAGGGTTTTTCTCCCCAGTTGTTGCAAACTTTGAATTTACCCACCATAGCTTTGCTTCTTTTCTCTCTGATCTGGTCCTTGGTAACAGTTCACAAGAGAAGTGAGCCCCTCGGGTACTTCTGGATTTCCTGATATATGTGTCATCAGAGTAACAATGATGATCATCCACCCTCACGTAGAGGGAAAAATCAAAAAGCTTTCGATGGACTCAGACCTAGGTTTATACACTTCTGACTTTGACCCTAAATGCATCCTGTTTTTAGAAAGAGTCTAGTTGAGAATCACAAAAGTCTACAGGGGTCAGGCAGGTAGCACACATGACTGAAAAGAGCTGGCTGTTAGAAAAAAACAATAGGGCAATAGGGAGGGGTAGGGACTGGGGTAGGTCAGAGAACACACACCTGTGTAAAGGTAGCAGATGCGTACCATAAGAAGTGCAGGGTCATTGTTATTAGAGCTTCTGATTTTTTATTCTGATAAAAAGGCAATTAGGTTTTTGTCTTAACTCTCTTGATTTTTAAATGTCAGGAAATAATTCAGCCATACCAGAAAGACAGAAAGGGTTTATGGCTAAGAGCTAGACTAGTTGGTTCAAATTCTGCCTCTGCCGTTTATTAATTAACTTTGTGATTTTAGGATAAGTTACTCAACCTCTCTGTGCCTTAGTTTTCTCATCTATAAAATGGGGATGGTCATAATAGTATCTACTTTGAAGGTTTGACATGAAGATTAGGTGAGTTAATATTTATCAAGCAGAGGGTGGAGAGGTGGCTTAGTGGTGGAGTGCTTGTCTGGCATACACAAGGACCCAGATTTGAACCCCAGCACCATATACACAACTGAGTGTTTAAAAAACAAAAACCAGGGGCTGGAGCAGTGGCTCAGCAGTTATAGCAGTTGCCTGGCATGTGCAAGTATGCGAGTTCAAACCCCAGCACCTTGTACACAAGAAAGTCTTGGAGCAACGAAAGCCACATGAAGAACAGAATAAGATTGATTCTCTTTCTCTCTCTCTCTCTCTCTCTTTCACAGTCTCTCTCTCTCTCTCTCTCTAAAAAACAAACAAACAAAAACAACAAAACAAAACAAAAACAAAAACCGGATTTAAAGGGCTCAGCAGTTACGGTGCTTGCTCAGCACGCGCAAGTACACGGGTTCAAACCCCAGCACCCACGCACACAACTGTGTCAGAGCAACGAAAGCCATGTGCAAAACTCAATAAAAATTGATTCTCTCTATCACTCTCTCTCTCTCTTTCCTCTCTCTGTCTCACTGTCCTTCTCTCTTGAAAAAAAGAAAAAAAGATTTAAAAAATGGATAAAAATTGACACTCTTTCTCTACATTATACAAGTATAATATATGTATAAATATATATATTAAGCATATATTCGTCTGATCCATTATGATTTAAAATGAGAAATCATGGTATGGGCTAAATAACACGTAATGGCAGTTCTCTGGAATCAAGAAAGAAAGCTTTTGGTAACTGCTATAATTCGGGTATGAAGAGTCTCCAAAGAGCAACATAAGTAGATTATGACAGCTGTAACCTAATTCATCTGTCCTAGTTTGAACTATTATCTATCGGCAGGTGGGGTGTGGCTGGAGAAGGTGGGTCCCAGGCGCCGTACCCAGGAAGGGTACATCTTCCCCGTGGCTCCTTCCCCCTCTCTGGTGCCTGTCAGGAACTGTGCAGCTGTCCTCTGCCACTCGCTTCACCCATGGGGTGCTCCCTCACCCCAGGTCTGGAGCAATGGAGTCAGCTGACCATGGACTGAACCCCTGAAACCATGAGCCAAAATAAATTTCCTTCTCTAAATTGTTCTTTTTGGGAATTTTGATCATAACAATGAAAACTTGACTAACACAATAACCGAAGGCAGTTCGTATAAAATCACACTCACCATCTCAGCCCATTCCAGTGTACACTAAGATTTGTAACAGTCTGCAAAGTCAAGCCAACCCTTAGCAACTCTTTAATTTCATTGTGAACATGACCATGCCCGCAGTCACTCAGCAGCCCACAGGAAGGGGGCTTTTCTAGTTCACATGGGCTGCAGAGGCATGGCTGTCTAGTTATCGACACACTGAAATATTCCATACTGGTCCATCAATAGATGGAGTCTTAGCCAATCCCACCCCTGACTCAGCCACCCTAGTCTCCCTGTGGGCCCTGAGCTCAGGGAGATCCTGCTGTAGCTCCCTGGCCTGGCACCTGCTCTGATTGGTTAGTGCTCACACTATGCTGGTTGGCAAATATTTTGTTTACCACTCATGCATTTAGGTGCAAGAAAGCCAAATAAGTTGCAGATTCAACTACGAAAAGTTTTATTTTCCTAAACTTGTTAACTGTTCTGAGCCTTCCTTTCCTTCTCTATAAAATGGGAATGATATTAATAACTACCTCTTGAGTTGTATTTAGTGAGAGAATCCATGTGAAACACTTAACATGAAACCTAAAACATGGCAACTCCGCCCACCCGCCCCCATAAATAATACCATCAATATTAATTTGGATATTCTGCCAGCAGGGGCAGGGCACATGCTTGATTATCTTTTATTCTCAGGAGGACTTAATCTGGCTCAGGTGGGCTCACTATTCAAGACCTGTGGACATATCTATATACTTTCAATTTTTTTAACCATAAAAACTTCATTAAAGCAAATATTTAAAAATCAATAAAATTATATTCTATTGCAGCTTCTAAATAGCATGTTTAAATATGATCATTTAAGAAGAAACCCTCAAGTGAATCAAGAAGAATTTGCACTTTTCTGTCATTTGGCCAGACTACTATCTCCCTGAAGGCTGGGTCATGTCCATCTTGGCTACTGCGGTGTACCCAGGACCTGGCACAGAGCCCGGCCATGACAGGTGTTTACTATTTAGTGAATGAATTGATGAATACCAATGAAAGAATGAAGAAAAAAGGTTGTCCAGGTGCAGAAGGTTTGCACCTGGAGCTGGATGTGCAGCACCCAGGAGCTGGCTGAAAGGTATGGAGGTTCCAGGGCTTCTAGGAAGGCAGAGAGGGGAGGAAAGATGGATGGTTAAGTCCAGGAGTCTCCATGGAGAAAGAAGAGAACAGGATCACCAAGCTAGGTGAGAAGTCCAAGGAGCATTGGGGTGGGAGCTTAGAACTGCGAAGTGTTTGGTCGGCCCGAGCCCACCCACAGAGGTGACTCCTCTGCTGTGCCAAGTGGGAGGCGGAGCTCAGAGTTCCAGGGTGTCTCTTCCCTGGTTCTTCATCCTTCACACAACTTCCTCAAGCTCCATCCAACACTGGCCTTTGTGTCTTTGCTCAGCAGGGAGGGCCCTCTGTCACAGCTGCTTCCCATCACCACCACCACCCCTTTTCTTTCTTTCTTTCTTTCTTTCCTTCTTCTTCTTTTTTTTATTTTTAGCTACAACCCCATTTATTTATTTATTTTACTTTAAGGGTGGATCTCACTAAGTTGCGGAGGATGGTCTTGAACTTGCGATCCTGCTACCTCAGCCTCCTGAGTCGCTGGGATTACAGGTACGTGAGTACATCACATGCCTGACTTCTGCTTCCCTTTTGTGGGAGTTCAGAACCTCTTGGGGCCTGTGCAGGACTTGAGACTCAATTCAGCTGCATATTTAAAGACACATCTCTCCAGAAGTGGCTGCTGATTAAGAGCAGCAGACTGTAGATGGGTGCCTTCTGGAGAAGAGGGTACCATGTTTCGCACATTGCTGTTTTCAGGGCTGTTATCTACCTGTATGCTCTGCACAAAGGTATGGTTTCTAAAGTATTAAAAGGCACCAGGAGCCTCAAGGGTCCTCAAGTCCCCCTTGAGGCGTGGGGGCTTCCAGCAGGGCTTCTAGGAAGGCATGGTAGGGAGGAAAGATGGATGGAAGTCCAGGAGTCTCCATGGAGAAAGAAGAGAACAGGATCTCCGTGCTAGGTCAGAAGCCCAAGCGGAATTGTCCTTCCTGATAAGTTAGGACCAATGCCTTGCTGTTAAGTGCATTGAAAATCACCCCTGATTGTCCTTAAAATGGAACCTGGCACCTTATATTAATGAATGGATACATAAATGAAAGAATATGAGGATGGAAGCAACAGTTGTTCAAACCGCAGGTGTCACATGCCTGAGTTCTTTATCTCCTGCTTTCTGAAAGCGCAAATCTCCCTTATGTACAGCAAAACTTTCTGGATCCATCTCAAATGGCATTTTAAACTGCCTTAGGAACTCAGAGTTGCCCTCTTAGGTGTACCTGGGTTGTTACATAACACATTTCAATTATGGGTCGGGGGCAGCCGGCACAAAAGCTCTCTGTCGTAAGGAACGCATCTGGAGAACAAGCCATATTTTGCTTTTCTTACGTAAGTGAAGAACTGGTCCCCGACTGAATATAATGGAAGTCATTTGTTCTGGAAAAAGCAATTCAGAAAAAGATACCCCCTATGAAGGTAGAGCAGTCCACTCAGAGCTCCTTTCTCAGCTGGGCTTGAGAGCTATTTTGAAAGGGGTGGAGGCGGCTTTGATTTCCCGTAATGGCAGCAGCATCTAGAAAATTTGTCTATTAACTGTAACTGTTTGCTCCTGAAATGTGTGATTGGCCCCATCTGATGCTCTTTCAGTGCCTGGAAGCCCCCATTAGAGCTGGTCTGGAAGTGACTTCTGCAATTCTTAGCCAGAGTTGTAAGGCTTTCAATCAGTGAGTGGGAAACGTTAGAATAGAGCCTTCCATTCAAGAGGTCAGCCTCCAGAAGACCTCGCCCCTCAAGCCTCCCAGCAGGGAAGCTGATCACATTTTTCTACCTTTTTTTTTTCTGGTACTCTTTGCTGCTCCCAAAAGGGAGCCATTTGGGCACAGTACACAAGGACCAGGCAGGGGAAGAGGTCTCCCTCACTAGCTATTTGGGCATGGATGGGGTAGAACTCTCCTCGCACCCTTATGAGCGAAATTCTCAAAGTGGATCTCTGGCCAAAACTAGGGAGTGGAACTCAACCCTTTCCTGATGATGGAAAGTGGACATTTAGCCACTTTCAGCTTTTGTTCAAATCCTCCGAAAAAGGAGCCGCCCTGTCCCACACAGGACCTCAGGGAAGCTCGTGCCTTCCCCAGAAATGACAAATGGAAAAGACAGGACACACTGGCCAGGCCAGGATACAGGTTCTGGAAAGAGGTTGTTTTTGTCTCCATTTCCATAGAAAACACATCCTCTGGACTTATTAAGGAGGGAAACAGCCTGATCACACCCGCTGGAGGTTACCAATGTGAACAGGACCCGAGATTAAAATCTGCCAGCCCAGTGATGCGGGGAAGCGTGGAAGGCCCGAAGAGGAAATCTAGTTTGCTATTGGTAAATTTTTTTTGGACGCTGTTTACGTTTGAACTTTTCTCTGTTTTCCTGTAGAAACTTCCGTACCCTCTTCCTGAGTCCCACAAAGGCCAGGACAATGCAGTCCCAGAACTGCAGTAGGACATGGGCGGGGCGCACCTTCCTCCTTCCTGCAGGGATATCCTTTCCTATAGAAGAGGTAAGAATGCAAGGTTCATGTGAAAATGTTATTATATTCCTTATCTCAGTCATTTCGGGCTTTACAGTCCGGCGACAATAAGTCCGCCTGGCCACATTCACAATAGCGGTGGCCCCAGCTCCTAGTTTGGGCTCATGCTGTTTTCTCAGCTGAAGAGGGCAAACGGCTGTTCAAAATGCTGCTTGTTTTCCAGGATCTTATCAGGAGTTCATGTCTAAGGCCAGAAAGAGAAGGGAGGGCTCCATTTTTTTTCTCTCTCTCCTCATTGTTTCTAACTGAATTGGCAGGAAATGGGAGTCCTCCACCTGTCCCTCTGGGGAGCAAAGTTGATTCAGTTCCATTTTTCAGATGTATCCGCTACCGCCAGAAGCTGGGGATGTTTCCGCTCACCCCAAAACGAATGTGTCCTGCACTTACACAAATGACATTTTTCAGAGTTGGAAGCAAATCAAACTCAAAGGGAGATCTTTGGGATTGGCGATGGCTGTACTTTGCTTTGAGAAATCTCTTGGGCTTGCTTCATCTTCTCATTCACCCTTGGTAAAATGAGTTCTGGGGCTGTGGACCTTGACGGACTCCAACAAATTTGTGTGAATGTGTGTATGTGCGTGTGTGCACCAACAACAGCATAGACACTCTGAATTAAAATCCCTCGCCCAAGATTTCACGTTCCCATTCTCGACTGCCTGAGAGCATACATCTGAGGTGGTGTGGAGGATAAGACAAAAGCTAAGTCCCCTTTTCCAGAATCCTAGTGTGTTTGTGGCCAACCCAGTATTTTCCACTTGACCTGGTCCATCCAATTCAGTCTGTTTGGACAAGCATCAGAGTGTAGTTGCTTCATTTGGTATTAAAGCAGTCCCAGTGATTATGCTTTGAGGGAATAAGCTGTTTTACTGCCTAGAGATAAAGCCTAAATATAGGGATTGTCCAAACCACAGTCCTCAGTATTAATGCCCCACCGTGGAGCTTAGACTCAGAACCTGGGAAGTTACTAGACAGAGTCATGACACAGTTTCCAACTACCCTCGAATATGAGAATCAGAAAAAGCACTTTGAAGGCTGAATGGAACCAGCTCTTAAGGGATCCTGATTTCCCTAAGCCATATCACAATCGACCCAGGCCCCAGTCTAGAACCTGAGAGGCTGTCCCCCCACCTTGTCTTGTTAGGGAACCTCCTCTGTTCACCTGTTTGTGTTCTTTTGCTGCACAGAATATTTTCAGGCCAGGAGAAACTCTTCGGATCCCCTCCTGCCTATGTTACTCCCAGAGTTCCCTGAAACTCCACCCCCTGAGCTGTGTTTGATGAAAGCCACCCCCGCCCTGTGTCCACCCTTAAGTACCCAAGTGATGTTCCAGATGCACAAGCTCAGTAAACCTGCCAAAAGCCACCCGGACAGAGTGTCTCCATCCCGGTGAGAAAAGCAGCTTGGGCAGCCTTGGGGAGTTAGATCCATGAGAGCAAACCATTTTAATATCCCCACAGTGTGTTAGCCGATGCTTTCCCCAGCCCCGATATTTCCTTTCTCTGGTGGCTCCTCATGTCCCACCCGCTTTGAAGCAGCTGAGCTCTGCTCTGCTGACTGGCTCTGAGAAAGGATGTTACAATAGAAAACACAGCCAGGAAAAGTCTTCTCCTGATTTTGAGTTTCAAAAGCTTGGTCCTTTGGGGAAATGGAAAAGACCCACAGAAAGAACAAAACATTTGCAAGAACGATCATGAGTAAGAGCAAAATTCCCTACATGCCATGCCCACTGAGCTTCTAGAATTAAGGAGAACCAAAGAGAAAGAACAATTGGTGACAGGTGAGATCTGAAGGGACCCCAGGGACACGGGCAGAGTTGACATCCACAGACCACTCATGACTCGCTCACAGAGTTTGTGTAACACCTGTGCCAGGGGCTACAGTGCTGCCTTGCCTATTGGCATCTGTGTTTTTCTCACTGGCCATTTAGCAGAAATGACAATTATCCATGACCCCAGAGTTGGTATATCATGGTTGGACTTCCTCCATCCCTAGTCAACCCTGTGTGCAATATCTTCTGGTGCTTCTAAGCATCCAGGAAGAAGGGTGGCACCCTTGGGCACTTGGCAAGGTAGAGCCATGGATTGAAAAGTCCTTTGTGTCCACAACTGAAGGCTGAATGGAGATGTTCCCCAAACAACAAGTGATTAAACCTCACCCTACTACCATCCTTTCTGATTCGATGACTCTTCGGCCTTCTACGGGTAGCCCTGTTGCCCTTCCATGTTGAAGAGCCTTAGACTATTTCCCATAGAGTCGGTCCAGTGGTCCACCCTGTGTGGAACTCCTAGCCTCCAATCTAAACTTGACCTTGACCCTCATCTTGGGTTCTTGCCTGATTTTCCTGATTCTCATGCAGCTCACCATAGAATCTTGACCTCTCTCATTCCCAGGCCAGGCTTTGTAGCAGCCTTCATCTCTCCTTCACTGGGGTGTCAGTCCTAGTCTCAGTCACCTCCTTCTCATGGGCACATCAGTCCTTATATCTAGAGGAACCCCCAAACTGCACTCCCATCTTGCTAAGATGAAGTGTGTTACAGGTAAAATGTAGTCCTCAGGGGCCACACGGAAGGAGGACATTCTTCCTGGGCTGAGTGAGGACTTTATATCACAGGTTGATTATCCCTTACTCAAAATGCTTCATATGGGGCTGGAGCAAGTGGTTCAGCGGTTGCAGCGCTTGCCTGGCACGCATGAGGATGTGAGTTCAAAACAAAGCACCACGTACACAATGTCTCGGAGCAACGAAAGCCATATGAAAAATTAAATAAAATCGATTCTCTCTTTCTCTTTCTCACTGTCCCTCTATCTTTCTTTCTTCTCCCTTTTTTTTTTTTGTTTTGAAGTGAGAAGGAGAGACAGAGAAAGAGAGAATCAATTTTTTTATTTAGTTTTTCATTTGGCTTTCATTGCTCAGACACTGCGTTGTGAACATGATGCTGGGGTATGAACCCGCATCCCTGTGCATGCAAGGCAAGCGCCAAAACCGCAGGACCACAGCTACAGCCCCCTCCCTCTACTTTCAAAATCAAAAAAGCAAAAACGAAAACAAAATGCTTACTATACCCCTTATACACGTAGCCTAAAGATGATTTTATACATTATTTATAGTGAGTTTGTACATGCAACCAAGTTTATATACATTGAACCATCAGAAAACAAAAGTGTCACCATCTTGGTCACCCATAGGACATCTGTTGTTCTTGGGCCACATCATCTCATTCCTGATGCTACTAATAAATCATTTGCTTGTAATTATTATCACACTTTAACTGCAGCCTGTCACTGGGGGTGGGGCCAAGACATCATATTGGCCCTCAAAAAAATTTAGGGTTTTGGAACATTTCAGATTTTGGTCTGTGGGATTAGGGATTCTCATCCTGTAATAGAACCAGGGTGGGTCCAGGGCTGGCTGAGATCCCCTCTGATGCATGTGGGGTCTCTCCCCTACTCTCTTTCCTCCTGTGTGACTGGTATGGCTAGACCCTCCTGGGGACGCACTGACCCTTCTCCTCCCTGGTGGAAGGTTGTAGTTGTTGGGATACTAGGTTCAAGAGATTCACAGGAGCAAGAACTGAGGCTTTCAACTAGAGACGAAAGGGTACAGAAACCAAATTGTTCTCCAATGCTCACATTCTCTGATCTCCTCTGCACTGAGAAGACAAAAATGAGAAACAGGCAGTGGCAGTGTCACTTCTGGCTTCCGTCACATACTCGACAAATTGTTCATTTTCATCTTCGCACCTTCTCTTTGTCCTTCTCTGCTTCAAAGAGGCCTTGTGAAGTTTAATTAATGTTTATAAAGTGTTCTACAGGTCTCAGATAAAAGTTATTATAAAAACACAAGAATGATCAGCATCAGAGACCCCTAGTTTGTTGACAAATTCTGTTCAGCTTGGAGTATTAACTGGATTTAAAGGTACAGGAATGTTGGTGTGTGTTTCAAAGGTGACTAGTACCTGGGGAAAGCAATGCTTGATGAAAAGAGATTTTCTTTTCATGGTGAAATTAAAAAGTATTCAGAGTTTAAAAAAAAAAAGTAAAAAGAAAACATCAAGGGATCATAAGTGACAATAAAAACATACTAATTAGCCGAAACAAAGAAGGCCCTCCACCAGCTAACAGCATGACCGATTTTTTATGTAAGGTTTGCAGGTCAAGTCTATTAAAGGAACCGTTGGGTCCAGGAGCTTTCACTGTGGTGCCATTTCTCTGAATTGAATACTGGCTAAAATTAATGGGGGTGTGCGTTAGGGCTGGAAGATGTTTGTTAGAATACAGAGGTTTGGGTGATAAATGATGTTCAGGTTGGGGAGAGGGATGTTCTAGAGCATATCCATATTGGCAATCTCACTGGCTGGCTTCTAATTCTGGGTAAACAGGGCAAGGAATCAAACCTTTCATGCCTCAGTTTCTTCATTTGTCAATGTAAATAGTGAAAATGCCCACCTTATGGGGTTGTTAAAAGGAGAGTTCGTAAATAGATGGGAAGTGCTGGCACTGGAAAGTTCCACTAAGAGGTTCAGTATAGTTATCGCTGTGATTTTCATAGTTAGCATTTTATTCTGCCCTTGGAAACTTCCTGAGCAGGGAATCCAGTGGCTCCTGAATGAGCCCCACATAAGTCCCAAAGCAGGTCTAGGGACTCAGGGACATTGAGAGGAGGTGGGAGGAAAGTGGAACTTTGAAGATTTTCTTGGGCCGATTTTTACCTGCTCCAGAAGCTTCTTCGCACTACTCCATCTCATTCCACCCAACCTGAAACACTATCAGAATAAGATTTGGCCTGTTGAACTAGGCAGTTTCTAAGCATATTCAAGCTCTGCCCTTAGCCCAGTACTTTGAAGCAGCATCAGCCACAACAGTGTCATTTGACCCTTCTATCTTAGTTGCCATGGGATTCTCTGAGAAGCAGATTTGATTTGATTTGATTCTAAAGATCGCCTGGCTTTTGTTTTTTCTTCATTTAGCTGCATGTGTGGTGCTGGAGTTTGAACCTGGGTCCTCGCCTGTGCGAGGCCAGTGTTCTGCTGCTGATCCACCACTCCAGCCCCTGAGAAGCAGATTTTAGATAATGGAAAGGATGTGGGTAGTTTTGCTGTTTGCCAATTATTTTTAGCTATCTTCCTTTTGGCGTATGAGATTACTTTTCTGCCCCCTTTTGGGGGATTAAATGGAATCAAAATATATCAAAAATAGTAAAATAATAAAATAAAAACCAAAAGTTCTGGCCAATGAGTTGTGTGCATGACAAGTGTCATTTGCAGGCCAGAGCATTTAATAGCTAAAGCAAGACCTAATGATGCTGTCCTTCCCTCTGGCATGAAAGCCAGCAACGCTGAATATGGCAATTGTTCCATCAGCTTGCCTCCTCAGTGATTCCCACAGATGATAAGCAGATCAGCCACTTCATTCCCAGACCCTTTCTAACCAATGGACAGGCAGCACAAGTAAGAAATAAACTTTTTGATTAAAGCTACCACTTGGGGGTTCATTTGTTATTGTAGCACAGCTTGGACCCTCCTAATTGACATAAGCTGTCTAAGATATGTAAGATGCTATTTGCACAGTGAAGCAGTGAATTATACTATAATTCCACCATCCACAAGTAAGTCTTTACAGAATACCTCTTTTGCTATGTGATTCATCCAGTGGTCCAATGTAAGATCCCAGCTCCTTAGCTTAGCTCAAACCTGGTTTTCTATCCCACAACTTTAATTAAAAAAAAAAAACTGTTCTAAAATTAGACCTCAACAAACTTATTATCACTTCCCACAGTGCTCCAACTTTTTCCCTACAACAATAGCAGTTCTTACTATTCCTTGCCCATTTAAATCCTATCATTTAAGTGTAATTATTACCATTTTTCCAGAGAACAACTGAGAAACAACTACGAATCTTTTTTTTTTTTTTTTTGACAGAGAGAATCAATTTTTATTCAGTTTTCCACATGGCTTTTGTTGCTCCAAGACTTTGTTGTGTATGTGGTGCTGGGGTTTGAACTCCCATACTTGTGCATGCCAGGCAAGTGCTGTAACCACTGAGTCACCACTCCAGCCCCACAACTACAAATCTTTAAAACATGATTATTGTGCTCATTAATGATCAGACACAGATAAATGAAACGTTAGAGAGCCATACAGGATCAATAGCAAGAGTATGGGAAGGATTAAGGCTAAATTGAGGATGAATATTCTTCATAGATGTGGTCCTGCCTCACACACAGGAATTCATTCTACAGTTACTACCACAAGTGTGTAACACCATACATCTGAGATTGTCACTGCCCAGTGTTTACAATGGTGGAAAACTGGAAAAACCTAGGAGATTCCCACAATGGTGCTGAGTCAAGTAATTATCATGGATCCTTCAACTGAAGTGCTTAGCAGGTAATAAAAGAAATGAAGTAGAATATTAAGTGTTGACACCAACAGTTAAGTGTACTATAAGGTTGTGTGAAAAAAACCTGCAGAATAGTATATGTGGTATGATTCTGTTACTTAATATATTTTGTATTTATAAAACTTTAGAAGTATATTCACTAAGCCAATAGCAGCAGCTCCTCCTGTGGGGGTGAGATTGCTGGGGTGGAGTGGGGGTGCTCTTTGGCCTTTACTGTTTTGCTGGACTTCATGCAAGAAGCATTTATTACCTCTATGATAAGAGTAACAATGGCTGTTGTTCTTTGAGCACTTCCTAAGCACCAAGGATGTACTGAAGTTCATGGGATAATATTCACAATGTTATCTTGTGAAGAAACATTTTTATGATTCTCAGTCAATGGGTAAGAAGACCAGGGGACAGAGAAGTCAGATTGTTTGCCCAAAGTCATAGAACTAGTAAATGTCAGGTCTGGGATCTGAACCTAGGGAGTTTAGTTATGTGATGAAAGCATTTAATCATTGCAATGCAATAAAAAAAAAATACTGTTTTTTTTTTTGAAAGAGGGACAGTGAGAGAGAGGGAGAGAGAGAAACAATTTTATTTAGTTTTTCATGTGGCCTTTGTTGCTCCAACACTCAGTTGTGTATGTGGTGCTGGGGTTCGAACTTGAGTCCTCGCACATGCCAGGCAAGCACCATAACTGCTGAGCCACCGCTCCAGCCCCAGTAATTCTGATCTTTAAAAGCTTAGTTTTCCTTCAGAACACAGCTCAACTCTTGCTCCTGGGATGCTCTTTCTGACCACATCATTCACATAAACAAACATTTATAAATATAAATAGTTGGCAAAAGGCCTGTTTTGAACATTGCAAAGAATACTAGTCAAGTAGATCACAATTGTCACCAACCAAGAGCTTGTGGTTGGTCTACCAGGGGAGAATAAAGTGACCTCCAAAACCAGAGTGGAATGTGCCAAAAGATAGTGACCAAATCTGATGCGAGTTCAGAGTAAAGGGAAGGTAATTCTAACCCTGGGTGGCAGTGAAAAGCCTTGAAGGCTGGAAGCGTCCTCCAGAGGAACAAAGCATTCTATTAGGCCAGAGCAAATGGAGTCGCAGACACAGCTGCCAAGATGGGTAGGGAAAGGCTTGACAACCTGCGAAGATCTTTCCTACCCTCGTAGGAAGTGAGACTCCATGAAAAATTACTGAGTGGACCAGCAATAGAACCAGAAAAGCAACTTAAAGACACATGAAGTGCCAGCCAGGATGCCGAGCACTTTTATCTGTGGATAAACTCATCCAATCCTCAAAACGATGGTGAGGGAACGAAATGGGGATGTTCCTAATTCTAGAAAGAGCTGAAATAACTGCTAGATGGGTAGTGCACATGCACTTTGATCCCAAGCAGTCAGACTCCAAGGTCTGCCTCTTTAAACACTGGGCTATACTGCTTTTTGTCTGGTGCCACCTTATAGAGTGACTTGGAGAGAAAGGAGCCTGGAGGGGCCAGAAAGCTGGTTAGAAGGCAATTGCAATTCACCAAGCAACTGTGCCAAACTCCCATAACATTTTCTCCAAAGAAAATGCTTTCAAAAGAATATTGGCTTTTCACCCATGTATTTGTGTTCTCTCCTAAGAGGATGAGAAATAACCAAATGCAGGATCCTATAACACCTGTAATGTGTTTCTCTTTCTCTATCTCTCTAACACACACACACACACACACACACACACACACACACCCCAGGTAAAGGGTTCTCTGATTCCATAGGAAGTTGATCATGATTTTTATAGTAACAAACTACAGCACATGGACTCTTACAAATTTATACTTTTCCATCAAACCATTCTAATTCCCACTTTTAAAACAACCTTCTCCAGCAGGTAGAATAGCATTACTTTTTACAGAGGAGAAAACCCATAAAATGAGGTTAAATGTCCTGTGCTCTCAAATCTGGGCTTCAGCCAAGGTCTCTGATTCCAAGTCTGATGCTTTTTCTAAAGCTGGAGAAAATTCCAGATTTCCTAGAACAATACTCTTCCACAAGCACAATCTAACCTTTGTGTTAAACATTGCTTTTGAGAAACTCAGTGTTTCAGAAATTCCACCCATCTTTTCAGCATCTAAGGGGGTGGGCCGGCAGGACTGAACCTGCTTTTCAGGTGAGTAACCTTAGCACAATTTGTCACTGTGTCAGAGCTGAAGTCAGCAGGAGCTGGAGTGTGGACCCCCATGGGATGCTGTCATCTTCCATTTTAAGGCTGCAGTGTATTTTGTTGCCCTTGCATTCATCCAAGAACACTTTGATGTGACTTGGGTATGAAGTCACACACTCTCTGACTCATTTCTACTTCAAAGAAACTAATTATGACTGAACTCACCACAGGTATGTCAAAATCCTGGAAATCATTGACAATTCCCTACTAATTTTTGCAAGAAGCCATTCTGGACATGATTGCGTGAAAATACTGTTTGCGAACATGTCTAGCCAGTGCCTGGCACGCCTCATCACTAAATAACCAATCATTTCTGAGCACTGCCTGAACCCAGCCTAGTCTAGGTGCCAGGGCTAGTGCAGCCAGTGAAACACGCCAGGTTCCTGTTCTCAATCAAGAACAAGAGCAAGGGAACAGAATAAATGAACAAACAGGCAAGAAGGTGTATCAGGTTCTGAAATGAAGAAAACAATACAGGAGATGTGATGGGAAGTGACTGTGGAGTGATTTCAGATACAGCAGTCAAGGAAGATCTAGATGGGGAAGCATCTTTGAAGGGCCAGCTATATACAGAGGGCTTCAGGGCAGTCATCTGGGCAATAGAACACAAGGTCCTACTTGATAAAGGTTGAAAAAGGTATTCAGACTGGCCTATGACCAAGAGGGAGAGGGCTAAGACAGAGTTCTAGAAAGGAGGAGGCAGTTAGATCACAGAAGGTCTTTGTAGGCAGGAAAGAAGGATGGCTCAAATATTATGGAAAGTCATTGGGAAGGTGAAGGCAAAGTAGCTTGATGTGACTTTCATTAAAGATGATTGATTGCTGGGCGGAGGTTAGAGTGTAAGGAGCATGGTCCAGTCAGGGTGGCAGCTACAACTAAATGCTGTAGACTAGATGGCTTAGACAGCAATCATTTATGTCTCACAGTTCTGAGGCCGGGAAGTTCAAGATCAGGATGGGGCAGACTCTGTTCTTGGTGAGGGTTGTCTTCTTGGCTTGCAGCAGGCTGCCATGTTGGTGCATGCTCAACATGACCTCTCTGTGCACTGAGCTGAGAGAGAGAGGGAGGAGCTGTGGTTCTATTCCTTTTCTTACAGACACTGATCCCATCATGGGGCTCCATCCTCATGACCTCATCTGAACCTGATTATCTCAGGAAGTCTCTACCTCCTAATACCATCTCATTGGGATTAGGGATTCAATCTATGAATTTTGATGGGATCCAAACCGTTAGTCCTAACAGGGCAGGTGGGAACAGGGAAAGGAGGTGCTGCAGAAGCCCAGGTGAGAGATGGAGTCTGGACCAGGCTGGGTGTGATTGAGGGAGAGACAGGCTGTTTCAGGTTGTCCCAGAGGAAACTAACTGTCCCACGTGTTTCCATCTCTTCCTTGCTTCCCTTCCTCCTTTGCTACCTCCTTGCTTTATTTGTTGAGCTTTGTTTTTGGCATAAGATATCCCTTAGTTGATCTTCATGATTTTCCTTAACTGAACAGATCTTAGTTTTATCCAAAGCCTCAGACCTGTGGCTTGTCGGTGCCTGTGGTGGGCCAGTGCCGCAGAACTTTGTTGAGAAGAGAATCTGTAGTGTGGGAAATGCTCCACCTTCTCAAATCAGATGCTCTTTCTACCTGCTCTAATCTAATTCACCAGTGAGTTTTGATGGCTGGTTATGAGCCCAGCACTATGGTTCCTGAAGTTCAGATGAAAAAGATACTGCTCAGTGATGTCATGTTTCCAATAACGGAGAAAAATGGGCAAGGAAACAGAATGGAACACAGGAAGTCTCATGAAACCCAAGAAGTACAAAATAAAAAAAATAGAGCCTGGGTGAGAGAGTCACTCTTGGAGAGAACAGAGGAAGCTACCTAGAGCAGGGGCCGACTGGCCTGGGTGTCAGGGAAGGGACAGCTCCCTGGTGGATGAGGGAAGGCAGGGCCATCTGGACAGGAACAGCACAAGCAGCTACGTGGAGGAGTGAAGGCATGGTGAATTTGAGGGGTGGAGGGCTGCTCAGTATTGCTGGAGCTCTGGAACAGGGAAAGGGATGAGGCTGTCAACCTCAGCAGGACCTGGACCACAAAGACCTCGTTTATTGTGAATGACTTGTACTGGATCCTGTAAGTGAAGCGGAGTCGCAGAAAAGTTTAAAACAGAGGCCATCAGATTCATCAAATCTCTGTGCTTGCCAAGCACACCTTTAAAACACACACCAACGCACACGTTTCTTGGGAATATTTGTGAAGGTGCGAGAATCAGAGGCTCTAAAAATACTCGATTTCAACAAACTTGTGTAATTTGGAAAGGGCAGAGAATGAGGAGGGGAAAAATCACAGCTTCTTGAGGAGGGATTCTCGGCCCCCTTCCAGTCCCTGGGAAAAGTCCGACAGGGGAAAAGCAGCCTGTCTGTTATGTCTGCAGGCGTCTGAGGCAAGCCCTGCTCCTCCACAGAACGAGCGATTCATGCAGAATGTAAAGACGAGAGGTGCCCATTTTCCAGGGGCTGCAATGCCAATTCCAGTTGCAGCAAGAAAGTGACAGGAGCCTGGAGGCCCGGTTGTGCCAAAGTACACATTTCCATTGGGCACACCATTAAGGCATCCAGTAAAAAATCCTAACTGTGCTCGGAGGACTTTCATAGAGCTTGGCAGCTTGGACATGGTGTGGAATGTGCAGTTCCCAGGCTGGCTGTGTCTCTGAGGGTCTGGCATGGGGGCAGAGTGGTTGTGGCCTGAAAATTTGCACCAATGCAGAAAAGCAATGCTAATTTTAATTCATATATATATAAATTATATATGAATACATGTACAAATATATATATATATATATGAATTATATTTATCACATAAAACTTGGTAAAGAAACTAAAGTCACAAAAGAATGTCTTCACTGTGGATGGTTCTCCTGTGCAGAATGAACTGGGATTATCTGAGTAAAAATCCACCCGAGCCTTTCAAGTCTTGTTGGCTTTTGGCTTGTGTATAGAAATGATAAAGGTGCATCCTTGGTCTTTGCAGTAGATAAAGAGGCAAACAGAGCCTAGACCACAGCTAGGACATTAAGTGGGAATTGCTTTATTATTTAGAATGAAAATGCCTCATCTCTATTTTGAGCTGTTACAAAAATTCTGTAAATCTGAGTTGCCCAAGAATCTTGCAAAAAGACATTTTTATTGAAAGGTAAGTGAATTAGGCTGGAGCGGTGGCTCAGCAGTTATAGCACTTGCCTGGCATACGTGAGAATGCGGGTTCAAACCTCAGCACCACATACACAACGAAGTGTTGGAGCAACGAAAGCCACATGGAAAACTAAATAAAACGGATTCTCTCTAAAGGTAAGGGAATTAAAGTTAGATAAAGTTTAAAATTCTGCTTTGTGATTTGCCACATTTCATGTGCTCAGTGGCCAACTGTCTGAGCTCTTCTAGAATTTGTCAACAGCCAGCTGCAGCTGTGGGCTCCCTATGGGGCCATATACCTGGAGAATGACCCTTCCATGGCACAGGGTTCTGTTGGGCTGTGTTATTTTACATGCCAGCTTCTTGTGCTTTGTCCTCAGACCATAGACTCTGAAGCTGCTTCTTCTACAGTTGCAACTTCGGTAATAATTATGTTAACCATCATGATGGCGGCCCACATGTGAGCTCTCTCTCCATCTGGCACTGTGCTACGGTCCTCTTGTGTCTGGCCAGTTCATTTGTTGAGAAGTTGATTTTCCCATTGCATTTCCTTCCCACCAAGCCCAACACTCAGGAAGGACATGGCGTCAATCCCAGTGTAAGGAGAGGTTGGTGTGGCAGAGCCCAAAGTCAAAATCGATGAAGGCAACCTGCGTGTCTTCTGTAAGCTTGTGGCTGAGGCTGTGCTGGGTCTCATGGAGCGGAGAGGGAAGGAAAAGCAGGAGAAAGGGAGAACTAGGCAAGTCCTCCACGCTGAAGGGTAGACAAAGGTCAGAAAGGCTTTGGGGCAGATTCACGAAGAGTGCAAAGATGACAGGAAATGAGGCCCTGTTTCCTGGTCCCTGGCTGTCAGGCTCCCAGTGAGATACTCAGGAGGCAATGCTTGTTGGTGATGTAGTATGGTTTCTGTTGCTATAACAGAATTCCTGCGACTGGGTAATTTTAATGGAAAAAAGTTTATCTCTTACAATTCTGGAGGCTAGGAAGGGGCGTGTCACCAGCATCTTATGAGGGCATCTGGCTGCATCAGGCCACTGTGGAAAGGCAAAGGGCAAACAAATGTGTATAGCAGGAAAAGCTCGAGGGACTGGGCTTGCTTGGTAGCAAATCACTCCCATGGTAACTGCCCCACTCCCATGGTAATGACATTAAGCCGTAAATGAAGGTAGAGCCCTCATTAGCTAAACACCACCCATTAGGCCCCACCTTCCAATACTGATGCTTGGGAATTCCATTTCAACAGGAGTTTTGGAGGCATTGTTCAAGCCATAGCAGTCATTGTGGCTAGGAAGGCTGGACTTGAGCCCAGGATTTCCAACCTTTGCAAAAGTTTCTGCAGCCCAAGCATGATACACGAACCCTAGAGTCACTGAGCTTTAAAGAGTCACCAGCTTGGACACCACCATACGGCTCCTTTGTGCAACTGAAGAAACAACACCCTTTTTCTCCTGTAAAATAATTTGTTGTTAAGTTAGAATATCACTGAGATAAACTGAACTGTATTCTCCCAAAATTAACACACTGAAGCTCCAACCCCCAGCTCCTTAGAAAGTGACTGGTTTGGGAGGTAGGGCCTTTAAAGAGATAATTAATGAAGCCATTAGGGTGGGCCCTAATTTAATCTGATGGATGTTCTTATAACAAGAAGAAAATAATATCTTTTTTTAGAGTTATAAAGGGAAAGGGAAGGGAGGGATAAGGGAGGGTAATTGGGGGGGGCACTCCTGGAGATAATTGCAATATCCAGAATATTTACACATTTTATACACATTTTATATTATTTTGTTAAAACCGTGTAAGGTTGTTCAAAAAATAATAAAAAATAAAAAATAAAAAATAAAAAATAAAAAAAAGAAGAAAGCTGCCTTCACAGAGAGACATCAAGGGGGTGGCACATGTAGCAGAAAGGCCATCTGAGGAGGTAGCGAACAGGTGGCCACTGCAAGCCAAGGTAGAGACTTTAGAACAGACCAACCTCGCTAGGCACAGTGCTGTACACCTGGAACCCCAGCGACTCAGGAGGCTGAGGCGAGGGATCACAAGTTCCAGGTCAGCCTGGACAACTTCGTAAGAACCTATCTCAAAACTAAAGCTAAAAAGGGCTGGGTACGTAGCTCAGTGGTTGCTCAGTTCCCAGGAACGCACACAGAAGAAGATGAAGAAGAAAAGGAAGAGGAAGAAAGAGAAGAAGGGAGGAGGAGGCAAAACTAACCTAGCTAGCACCTTGATCTTGGACTTGCAGTCTCTAGAACTATGAAAAAAAATTGTTTTTGTTGTTGTTTAAAGAGAGGACAGTGAGAGAGAGAGAGAATCGATTTTTATTGGGTTTTTCACACAGCTTTTGTTGCTCTGATACTTAGTTGTGTATGTGGTGCTGGGGTTTGAACCCGTGTACTTGTGCATGCTGGGCAATTGCCATAACCACTGAGCCACCGCTCCAGCCCTCAAAATTTCTGTTTTTAAAACCCCTGGTTGTGCTGGAGCAGTTGCTCAGTGCTTGGAGCCAGGTTCAAATCCCAGCACTGCACACACAACTAAGTCTTGGAGAAACAAACCAGATGAAAAAATAAATAAAATTGATTTCTTTCTCTCTCTCTCTCTCTCTCTCTAAAAAAACAAAAAACAAAACAAAAACGGGTCTTTATATTTTGTTATAGCAGCCTAGAGCATGCTGATACACTTGCTGTTTGATCTGATCAGCTCTCCCTGGTGGGCCTTTCTAGAGCTTTGCCTGGCCATGACCCTGACTACAGGCTCACATGTGGAAACATTCTCTATACCTGACCAGGTGGTGCTGCTAGGTAAAGAGACCTTGTCAGGTTTAGAAGGTGGGACTCATAGGAAGGAGGCCTACAAGAGCTATGAGTTGAGGAAAAAGCTGCCGCTGGAGTGGGGTGGGCAGGGCCTGGTCCCATCAGTGAGCATGCGTGTGTCTTCTGTGTGTGCACAGTTGTGTAGCTCTTGATACAAAACTTGGTGGAGAAGACTGGAATCCCTATGCCTACCCCCACACTCCCATGAACCTTAGTCCAGGTCTCTAAGTGAACCGCCCTTCAGAGGTGACACCGCTGTGTGCTGGCACAACCTGGCCTGCAGATGGGCGTGGGTGAGGAGGAAATGGGCCGCAGCAGTGGATTGTGGGGGTAAATGAATACAGTTCCCTGCTCTAGCAAGACCCCAGAGAAGAACAGGGGCTCCCAATCCAATGGAATGGGAGGTGACCCTTCTTGCACATTGAAGATTGTGAAATGAGATAAATGCTCTATGTTTGATTCAGGAGCAGAGTCCCAGATGCAAATTGATGATATATTCAAATGGAACTGGAGAGGATTAAGGTAACTATTTGCCAAGACACAGGTGGGGTGAAGAGTAACCAGGAAGAGACGATGAGGGAACTTGGAGCCAGCACCCGGCATGGTGACACCCTGCATCCAAAGGCTTCCTTCCTGGAAGAGCTGAGGCTGCAGGAGATGATTATGTGGCAGGAGCTGTGACCATTGGAGGAGTTAGGCAGCTCTCAGCAATCTAGGAATCGGGGGAAGAAGTTCCCCACTCCTACTCTTCTGCCCCCTCCACCTTCTGATCTCTACCACAAGAGGCCTAATGGCTGAACCCAACAAAAGCCAGAGGGCAAGCAAGCCTGGGTCACAGCAGCCACTCCAATCAGTGGTGAGAAGAATGGAGAACACTGCTATGCAGACAAACAGGAAATTCCAGCACAGCTTCTAAATCTGTATCCTTTCATCTCCTCTTTCGGCAGCCCTCTGGTGAGGCCAAATACTGTCCCCATTCAGCAGGCAGACACAGAAGCTTAGGTTCGGGGAGGGGGTGTAAGTGATTTGTCTCACTAGATTGTAGAATATAAGCCCCATGAGGGCTGTCGCCTGTTTATCTTGTATCCAGTGACATCCCCAGTGCCTAGAATGGCGCCTGGAACACAGTAGGTGCTTGTTGAATGACAAATGAGTAAACTCCCCCAAGATCACACAGTACATGTGGTAGCACCAGCTTTGAACCCAGACTGTGCAATGACAAAGCTCTCAGGCCCAACAATCACATCAGTGTTTCCAAACTGAGTTTTATATATTCCTGTAGGTCTTGGAGTTTGCCAAAATCGTCCCAAAATTTGGCGATTTAGAGGCCAGGGATGCAGCTCAGTGGTAGAGTGTTTGCCTAGCATGTCTAAGGCCCTGCAAAACAAAAATAAAGCAAAACAAATCTTAAATTTGGTGATTTTTTTTGTGTATGGATTTCAGTGATAGCCTTCAAAAGTTCTACAGTCTGTCCTGGACCACTTACAATCACCCTCCCATAAACAGGGAGAGGGAAAGGTTTCCACGCCCAGGTCTGTGTTTGTATTCCCCATGCTATTGGTGCAAAATAGTGCCACTGTAACTATCTCAGGCTAATGAGAAAGGAACATGAGTGGACTTAATGCCTAAGTGACTCATAAGTGATACCTGTGAAGGTCAAGTGATATCACGAAATGTTTGGTGGGCGGCACACGCAGAACAGCAGGCAGCGGGAAGGTCAGTGCCTTTGTCTGCTCACAGTCAGTGTTATCCAAACACCATCTCTCACACACTTGCTGTTATTCTGTGTTGTATTAGAGGGTTTTGTTTTTAAAATTCAGTTTGGCGGGCTGGAGCAGTTTCTGGATGGTTAGACCACTTGCCTGGCATGCACAAGGACCCGGGTTGGAACCCAGCACCTCATACACAACTAAGTGTTGGAGGAACAAAAACCAGATGAAAAAATAAACAAAATTAATTCTCTCTCTCCCCTACCCCTTAAAAGATGTTAAGCATCTTTAAAAAATAAAATAAGGGGGCTGCAGCTGTGGTTCAGTGGTTACAGTGCATGCCTGGCACGCGTGAGGATGCCAGTTTGAACCCTAGCACCACATACACAATGAAGTGTCTGAGCAATGAAAGCCACATGAAAATCTAAATAAAATTGATTCTCTTTCTCTCTTCTCTCACTGTCCCTCTCTCTCTCTTTAAAAAATGAATAAATAAGAAAAAAAACTTTAAAGAACAAATAAATAGAATTCAGTTTGATTTTACAGTTGCATTGGAGTCCAGATAGAATTTTATGTTTATATGGTTTGGAGTGACATATTTTAAATCAGCCCCTAAAGCCTTTTATTTATTTATTTATTTTACTTTAAAATATGCGCAGGCACTACTCAAGTGTAGGAAAAGCTTGTGCTGTACTTCAAAATACTGTATGACAGCTGGAACCCGGCAGAAGCAGCCCAGACCTACTTTGGTGTATCTAGAGGGGAAATTAAGGCTGGAAATAGTTATTGTTTATTGAGCAGTTATTAGTCACAGCTCTGAGTTCTTTACATATTTCATCTCAAATCCTCCTGACAACTTTGCAATGTAAATATTTTGTTTCCCCATTTCACAGATGAGGAAGCTGAGGCTCAGGAGGTTTGTCGCTTGTCTGACACACACAACGAGAAAATGGAAAACAACTATTCAAGCCCAGTCTGCCCAACTTCGACAATTATACTTTTTAGTCTTTTCCTGGCATCACAATGATCTTTAAGACCATTGAAGAATGGCAGAACACTTTTGGATGTGAATTCCAACTTTCAGCATATGACTGGTTCTATAGAGATTTGTGGGGTGGTGAGGGGGAAGAGAGTTCTCTACCTTCTAAATCTTTATTAATAGGGGACAAGGGTTATTCTTGTCATCTCCAGTGAATGCCATGCTGTTAAGATTGACATAAACACTTCCCAGACCCACACGGGTGCTGTCTAAAAATTTTTCTCCACTTTGTAATGACCTCTGGACTATTTATTAAAATGTGAGAATTCACTAGGGGAAAGCAGACAGTTCGTTTTTAATTATTTTGCATTCTGAGCGTCTTTGAACCTAGCTCCTCTTCCCACTGAAAAACATTTCTGTGTGAGCAGATTACTATCTCTGCTGAATCTCCTCGAGTCTCCCAACCACAGCTCAGATGAAGGGGTCTAGAGGATCTCCGCCGGGGCCTGCACAGAGCTGGGCAGCTCTGGCCTCTGTAACCCTCCCTGGAAATTTACCAAGACAATGGGGCTCATGCAGAAGGGGAGGCAGCCTTGTGCGCAGAAGCAACTGACACAGTCCTTAGGTGGGTATGTCTGAGAGTCCACAAATCCACGTACCTCGGCTCCTTTAGCCTTCGAATCAGGGGTGTTATCCTCAACCTAGAGATGAGAAAACTGAGTCTCAAAAAGGTTTAGAGGCTTGCAAAAAAATAATTTCACACGGTGGCTTGCATAATTGGATGGCATACAATAGGTGCTCCGTAAATATTTGTGGTGGATAATGAATACAATATTTTGTGTCTGGGGAAGGAACAAAGGAGAGGAGAGCATTAAAGCGTCTGGAAAATACTTCCTCTAGAGTCAGCCAAAAGGCACGTGAGGGGAGGCCAACACGACCAGCACCCTCGGGATGCTCCTTGTTTAGAGTCCACACTTCTATTAGGAAAGGTAAATGGGGGCTGGAGCGGTGGCTCAGCGGTTACAGAGCTTGCCTGGCATGCTCAAGGACGAGGGTTCCAACCCCAGCACCACGTACCCAACAAAGTGTCAGAGCAATGAGAGTCACATGAAAAACTGACAAAATTGATTATTTTTATTAAAAAAAAAAAAAAGATAAACTCTATCCTGAGAATGGAACTTCAAGACACTTCCACCCCCGCCTTTCTAGAGTGAGGACTTTTTGTTTTCCTTAGTAATTTAAGAACAAAGAGAGTAGAAATAGAAGTGTGTTTTCACCCAGGTGACATGCGTGGCCGGACACACAGCTCCCCCGGGCAGTGTCGCCCATCAGTTCACCCAGGAAGTTTTACTAATCACAGGTGCAAATCAGCAGCCGGCAGCCTGTTAGTACATGTGAGTAGCTTTTCCAATATCAAAAAAATATCGCTGCTTCGGGAATCTTCTGTTTTGTGTTGTGTTATTTCTCCCTTGGCAATCAACTTTGCTCCCCATCTTGTTAGACTTTTTTTTTCAAGCTTATGAATTTACTTAGAACATGAGATTTGCAGAGCAATGGGAATTCCTCCTTCCAAGATGGACTTGACCCTCCTTCCCTCCCCCTCTGGGAATTTTTCCCAAGACAGGTTTTCCAAAAAGTACTCGGCATCCTTTCAACACTCCGTGACTGTTCACCAGGGACGATTGTTTGTTTTCAACTCGGAATTCATCTCCATTGAGCCAGGAACAAAATCAAGGCGACAGAGGCTTTAAAATTCAGACAGGAAGTTCTGCCCTTTTGACCCAGGAAACCAAAAGGAAGGTGAGGAGGAAGATGATAAAGAAAGATGCCAGGAGGTTTGATATGTGTGCTTCTTATACACCTTCCACATTTTCCCAGCACACGTTCACATTTTAGGATGGAAACAGTCTTTTAAAAGCTATGGAGGACAACAGGTGAGCAATGAGACACCCATCACCCTGTGCAAGCAGCCTCTTTTTCATGAGAACCCTTCTGCACAGAAATAACTAAGACAAGTATATCTAAGACAGAGGTGAGGGAAGAAAGGTTGAAGAGTCCTGCCCTTCCACACCAGGTCTTCCATTCCCCTCTTTTTTCCTCCTCCTCATTTCCATAGCCGTTCCCTTTCTTCCTGTGTGGTTGTTCTTACCCCTTGGATATTTCTGGCTTCCTTTCACAGGCTCCCTCCTGCAAGTGTTACCTCCTTCCTCTTTCTGCTCTGCCCCAGTCAGTCACCCCTCAAACAATCCATTTCTCTTTATCTAACCTCCTCTTACCGATTTCTTTCGTTTCTACTGTTTATTTGCAGTAGGATTTTGAGAAACAGTGTCTCTTTTCTGTGCGTGGTATCAGAGGTGGCTTTGCAAGCTGTGGCTTCATAGGTCCAAAGGTTGCACATCTAGGTAAACGTTCCACTGATACCTGGACTCAAACTAAGCTAAAACTACACCCATCCCCTCACGCCCACTCCTCTCACTCCCACTCAGCTCTTCGGCCCTCTTCTTCATCCATCTGGTCGCCTCCAAACTAGATTCCTTCCTCTCCTCCCTCCCCAGACCTGTGGATACCACTGCAAGTCTTTTAAGTGCTTTTCTTCATTTCTATTCCCATTACTCTAGTTCAAGACTGTTTTTATACCTCCTAATCCTGCTCTGGTTCCTTCAGTCCATGTCTTTCCCACCAGATTAGGCTCTCCATAGCACGGAGCTGATCACCTCGCTTCTTGCTTCAGAACTTTAAGTTTCCGAGAGCAAGTTCACACCTCCCGCAAGACTTTCAAGGCTCTTCACCATTCTGCTCAAACCTACCTCTCCTGACCTATCTCCCACCACATGCTAGGTCCTCAGCCAACATGTGTTGAGTTAGAAAAATGCTCAATCTGAAGATGGTTTGCTCCATAATTTTGGTAGCTGGAATTGAACTCGTCCACAGGACCCCCAACTGAAAATACACAGGTTCTTGGCCCAGTCTGTGTCTGAGTTGCCTACTGAGACCTATCAAATACCAACTAGCTGGGTGACCTCTGTCCAGCCTCTTGGGTCACCTCAATTCTTCAACTATAGTCTTCCTTAATACCATGAGGCTTCGATGATGATTAAAAGATGATGAATAAGATGTGCAGTCTCCCCGCGCCATCTGCCACAGCTGTGCCACCTTGCTGCATTATCCCGGTAGGAGCTCTGGCCTCTCAGTAGTGTCTGTCTGGAGCCATCATCTCACCCAGGATGACGTCAGACCCTGGGGGAACTGACTCATGCTGCCAAGCCTCAGACAAGCCAGGTTTGTCCCAGAAAGCTCTTTCATTAGTGGGGTAGCAAGCAAACTTCCATTTGCTTTGCAGAATACCTTTTCCCTAGATTAGTGGTCTGTGCACGTGAACATATTATCTAGGTGTTTCTTGGTAAATCAAATTAGTTAATGAGGGATTGTTTGGGCAAGTGGATTCAGAACAAGAAGGGCTCATGATCCAGAGGTTACTGTTTCCAGTCTGATGAATTCTCTTTTGTTCCATTTTTTTTTCTGTTAGTGAATCAATTTTATTTAGTTTTTCATCTGGTTTTCGTTGCTCTGACACTAAACTCTGCACATGGTGCTGGGGTTTGAACCTGGGTCCTCACGCATACCAGGCAAGCGCAAGACTGCTGAGCCACCCCTCCAGCCCCTCCATGTGCCTTTTAGGAGGATTGGGTTGAAAGCGACAGAAACTGACCCTGGTTGCACAGAACAAGGAAGGGAAGGTTGCCTGCAGGATCGTGGGCAGCCCTGTCCAAAGTGGCCTCTCCCGCCAGGCTCCGCCACACCCCGGCTTACTTCTTTCGTGGCACTTGTGCAGCCTGTCACTGTCCTATTGTCTGCCATCAGTCTTCCTCATCAGATGGCAACCTCCATGGGGACAGAGATGTTGTCATTCTTTGTTTATCTCCAGAAGTTAAGACAGTGCCCAGACCACACAGTGAGCTCAGAATCAGTGATGGGATGAATAAATGAATAGGAAAAAAAAAAGGAGCTGGAGATTTGAGTCCTGTGAATGACTGGAGGCAGGGAGGATCAGAGGCAGGGACATTGCCATGCCATGACTTTAGCTGATTTGTCTCTGTGCTTGTTTCTGCTCCAGGTGCACATGCCTCCAAGAGAGAACCAGTTGGCTCAGATGAGGATCAGATGCCTACCCTAGGGAACATGGCTTTGGAGTCTTGGGATTGGTAGTAGAGCCGAGCCTCACAGGGAAGGAAGAAGATAGGGAGATCATAAAAAAATAAATTAATTGATAATAATAATAATAAAGGCTACTAGGCAGGTGCCTCCTGCATCCCACCATAGTGGCTGGTTTTCTTGGAGACCTGTCAGTTGGACACAGCAATTCTGCTCTCTAGAGAAATCTCCACACCACTGTCACCGATTAGCAGTTCCCTTGTCTCCCTGGGTCCTACTTGGTGGGTATTCATCTCACCTGCTCAAAGGAGACCAATATACTCAGGACCTGCAGAATCCTGCCTGGCACATTCTGGAACATCTTTTTATACATTTGTTTCTTATTTTCTAACTTATGAATAAAACATACATCTACTTTACATTTGGAGAATGTGTGCTTTCACTTAACCCAAATTCCTTGTTTTCTGTAAGTCCACATTTGGATTTCTTTGTTGTGGCTGACACTGTTGGTTGTCCACCCAGCAGCTCAGGACTGCAGTTCGCTCAGCCTGGGGGAAGAATCATATGGATGCTGTTCCTGCTTTGCCTGTGATGGACTAGAGGTGACATGTAACCTGGTCCTAGTTTATTAAAAAAAAAAGCGAAGCCTGCTCAGAGCTTCCGGAAGGATTTTCCTCCCTGAGGAGAGAGAGGGAGATGGGGTTTGTGTACCCTGTCCTCCTGTTTTCCTTCTTGGTGAGCCACCAGCCTGTGAGGGTATGGTGTTTGGAGTGGTGCCAATTATCTTGCAAAGAGGAGGTGATGAATATGAAGACAAATGTCAAAGAACAGAAGATGGTTGGGTGTAAGAATATGAAGACCCAGGTCCTTGACGACATTTTGAAGGGTGGAAATCAACCCTAAATGCCCTTAGTAATTGAGCGGCGTCCAGACAGCCTGATCACTCTTTGTTGGGTTTCCTGTGTGTTTAGTTAGAAGCAGCCCTGCGAACAGCACCTCCTTCTTGAGCTTAACTCTCACTCCGTGGCTTTAGCACGCCAGAGATGCATACCTATTGAAACAGTAAAATGTTCCAGAGTGGCTCTGATAGAGAATCTGAAAATTCACTATGTCCCATTATAGACACCCTTCCCTACTTACGTCCAACAGAGAGACCATTTGGACTGTGTGAAGGAATAGTGTGACTACTGGTATAAATTTCATGTCCATATCAATTAACATATTATCTAACTTCAAAAGAATTCATGTGGGGTTGGGGATTTAGCTCAGAGGCAGAGCGCTTGCCTAGCACGCACAAGGCCCCGAGTTCGGTCCTCAGCCCTGAAAAAATAAAAAGAATTCATGTTACAATCTGATAGACTGTTGTGATTTTAGAATCTACACGGAAGGGAGTTAAAAATGGCAATTAAGTGGGAAGCAGAAGTGAGGTGTTGAAACTGCATTTGCATGGTTCTTTTGAGACAGAGAGGCCTGCCACCTTCCTTGGGGTGGCATGGGGGAGGAGCCAAGGCAGACAGAGCACCCCCAACTCCATCCGGCCACACTCATTGCTTCTATCCTGAAAACAAACCACCTAAGCATTTTAACCTCCCTCTGGAGGCCAAGGTACCACTTTTGAAGGTATTCTAGCACGGTCTCCACAATTGGAAACTTGATGGAATAATATGACATTCCACCTGTGTTGTCACTGATACCATCTAAATCACTTCACAACACTGGATTATCACTAACTTTAACATAAAAAGAAACTGGGGCTCAGAGGGTTTAGGTGACCACAGAAAACACACAGCTAAAGGGGCAATCCACTTTGACCTCCTGATCATTTCTCTTCTCATTGCATCAAGTTGATCTTGGTTTCAAGATCAGGTCTTTATGATCTAGAACAGTCTAGCTAAGAAGGACTGTTCCTCCTTTAAAAGTGGCTTTTTGGGAGCTAGAGCAGTGGCTCAGTAGTTGGAGCGCTTGCCTGGCATGTACGAGGACCCAGGTTCAAACCCCAGCACCACAAACACACTAAGTGTTGGAGAAACAAAGGCCAGATGGAAAAATAAATAAAGTTGATTCTCCCTCTCTCTCTCCTCTCATTTCTTCCTCTTAAAAAAAAAAAAAAGAGGCCTTTTGGAGAGTATAAATCATCTTCCATCAGAGAAGAAGAATGGAAATCAAGGTTTGGGGGAATAAATGGGTGGTCCAATCAATCCCTTGATGGACCTGGAAGGGGACTACCTGCTGAGGGTCCAACCCCATATTGTGACATTGAATTTATTAAGAACACTAGCTGCCTGCTGTCCATATGTGTCTAAGCGAGGCTGACCAGTCTTAACTTCACCGAGAACTGTAGATCTCTGAGTAGGAGGGAGGAAAGGTAGGCAAGTCCTTCATGCCTTCCTGGCCATGTGGTTTGAAAGAGAATGTTTTCAGTGCCTCAATAGGAGGCTGATCTCAGAAGAAGGGTCCCAAAGAAGAGGAAGAGTGCCTTCAGCCACAGTTTTGGAGGACCAAGTGAGCAGAGGGTGTCAAGTCCAAGGCAGCCCCAGGTCTTCTAAGCCCAAAGGGACACCAGGCTTCCAAAGAGACATGGAAAGTTAGAACGGGGCCCGAAAGGAGCAGAAGGGGAAGAAAGCAAAGGGAAGACTTGTGTGACAGATTGACAGACTGAAAAGGTTTATACATGAATGTGAAGGGAAGGCGATCCTGACTTCTCCACTCAGGACCAGGGCAATGATGTCATCAGTGTGAGTGAGACACAGTGGTCTGGCAAGCATGCCAAGAATGTGAGCCGGAGGGGCCTGGGTTATTCCAGGTTGCCATGGTTTTCAGCCAAAAGTAATAGGGCCAGGCAGGGAAAGGAGGCAGCCGTAGGCCTCAAAGATGTCAATGCATACTCTGAGGCCCAGGACAAAGGAGTCTTGTTCATTTCCTTACTATGTTGGCCAACCAGTAGAGCTGGCAGCAGAGTGCGACATTTAAGCACACAAGATCTGGAGTCAGATGGATTCAGATCCTGGCTCCACCACTTACTTGCTGTATGACATTGAGCAAAGAAGTTAACCTCTCTGTTCCTCACAGATTTCATCTGAAGACTGATCAGGGCACCTAATGGTAAGATGATGGTGAGAACTAAATGAGAGATGATCTAAACGGTGCTTCACCTAATGCCTGGTACACAAGAGCTCAATCTTTCCCTATTCTTTTTTTATAGTAAAGTAAATATTGGGGTAAAATAGGAAAAGAATAAAAGAAGTAGGAGTAGAGTCAACACATTTTGTATGCATAATAAAAATGCATTGAGTGAACGAATGGGAAGGACGGGGAGACCAAGGAGAGAAGCGGGGACCATTATTTAGAGACAGGGAAGCAGATGGAGCCTTCCTGAATAACTTCACGAAGGAAGTGTTTGGTTTCTGTAAAGTCAGGTTCAGGTGAGAATTTTTTTTTTTTAACTGAGGATTGAACCCAGGGGTGCTTAACCTCTTAGCCACATCCCCAGCCCCTTTTATATTTTATTTTGAGACAGGCTTTCACTAAGTCGCTTAGGGTCTGAGTAAGTTGCTAAGCTGGCTTTGAGCTTGCGACCCTCCTGCCTCAGCCTCCCGAGTCACTGGGATTACAGGTGTGCACCACCACACTCGGATTCAGGTGAGAAATTTTGACCCCAAACTACCACCTGCAAAAAAAAGACGGTACATGACACAGACTTCCACACGCATGCTCACATGTGGAGATAACTTTTTTGGTTTATTTTGCTTTTTGTTTTTTTCAAAGAGAGGGACAGTGAGAGAGGAGAGAAAGAGAAAGAGAGAATCAATTTTATTTAGTTTTCATGTGGCTTTTATTGCTCTGACACTTCATTGTATATGTGATGCTGGGGTTTGAACCCGCATCTGTTGATAAATAAAGCTGTGGAAAGAAAAAAAAACGGATCAGGTGGGACTTTCAGTGCTTTCACGTGCATACCCTTTCATTTCTCACAAAGGGATCCGTCTAATCTTTCCTTATGACCTGCTCTTCCACCTAGCAACACTCGGTGAAGACCTTCCCATTCTGCCAATGTCAGGGGTCAAGGTCGTCCTCTCTAGGGGGTTGACCTGGGCCTCCGCAGAGTTAGACAGTTGCTCCTGCTCCTTCTCCCTCTCCCAGCTGACCTGGCTCACTTACCTGCTGCCCTCTTCCTGTTTCTCTAGGCCTCACACCCCTCAAAGTAGTGCTGCTACACTGCCCTGTTCCCAAAGGAGGGCTCAGCCAGGGAAGGGTGAGTCCCTTTAATTGTTCATCTCTCCATTTTGCTAAAGCAGACTCCACCAGGCTGTGTGTGTTACAGAATTTCCAAAGGGTTGAAAGTAAGAATTAAAACATTTGTGTGTGTGACAGCAACAACAGAATGTGTCACTAACTCAGCTCGAATCCAAGCGGCTGGGTGAGGCAGTGCGCCTCCTGGAGGAGCTCCGTCCCTTCACTGGCATCTCCCATTCCCCCTGCCCATTACCAGGCCAGAAAACAAGCCGGTCCCTTGTGTCTTTCTCCCATGTCCATACCATTACTCAGACAAACTGGCAAACTTTAGGTAAAAATTCAACTAGGAGCCGTGGTTTGGCCAACAAGATGTCATCCTTTAAAAACCAGGAGATTGGATGTAGATTCCCAGCTTTTCCTGAGTGAGGGACCCTCTGGCAACAGTGAGCCACATTCCCGTGCGGCGATGATTTTGGAGCTGGGCAGCTTTTGCCCCACGTAAACGGAACACGCGTCTGCCAGGTAGCCTTGGCTCCATGGGCCTCTAGCATATGGCACGGGTAGCATCACACCTGCTGGGGTCCTGCAGGAATTTTGTTCCTAATGAAGGGGACAATGATGTGCTCTCAGCTCCCCACACTTACTGCCTCCAGGTCTTACTCACCCCCAGGATGGCCAACACCTTCTGGCCATTTCATCTGCACAAGGCTGTCCTAATCCCACTTGAGGCCAAGGTCAAATGGGTGAAAGCAGTCTACCTGGGGTGATCAGGATGTCCAGGAAGGAGGGTGCTTGGGAAGAAAGAACTTCTAAGGAATCCAAAGATGCCGGTCACCCCAGCATGGAAAGGCGGAATCACTGGTGGGAACAGCCAAAGTCATTGTTTGGAAGTGGACAAGTTGCTTGCAAGAAACCTGAGGAAGGAGCTGGAGCAGTGGCTCAGCGTTACAGCCCTTGCCTGGCATGCATGAGGACGCAGGTTCGAACCCCAGCATCATGTACACAACGGAGTGTTAGAGCAACAAAAGCCACATGAAAAACTAATAAAAATTAATTCTCTCTCTCTCTCTCTCTGTCACTGTCCCTCTCTCTTTAAAAAATAAAAAGAAAGAAATCTGAGGAAGAAGACACAGCCAGGGGGACACATGAAGTCTGGCCTGGGAGGGTTGGTAGAGACAGGGTATGGGGTACAGGGTGGCCCAAGTTTTTCAAGAGTAATTCTTGGGGCGGCTGGCTAGGAAGGCTTTACTCATTTTATGTGATGATCAGGAATCTTCATCACAAGGTTTCAGGCCACAAATGTCTGCCTTTCTTGAAGTTATGACCCGTGTCTGCTACGTTCCTTTGCTTTGACCATTACCAGTTGAACTTGTGTGCCCTGCTCCTCCACAACCTTCTCTCCCTACTCCTCCAGCCTCCAGCCTTCACTCAACCCACAACAGCTTCTCCATTCTACACCTGCGTCACCCACTGTCTGCCTCAGTACTCAGTGTCCCTCGGCCTCCTCAGATTAGGACCTTAACATGCTCCCTCGAACTTGTCTCCAATTTGCCTACACCGCCCCTGTCCTATTTCTACCCCATTCATCTTCGAAGGACCTTGCTCCTATTCTTGGGAAGGGTCTTCGTTGTCTCTTCTGGAACTTTGCTCTTTCAATAATCCTCTCTGCCTCCTCCATCGTCAACTTCACCCGAGTACTGCTCAGACCCTAAGCCAATCCACACCTCTCCCATCTTTAAAGTGCCCAAGAACTTCAGTGGAAATGACCACAAAATGATAACATTCAGGGTGCTGGGGGAGGAAGGAGAGAAATCAGCCAGATAAAGAAAATGAGCCGCAGGAAGGAACATTTCCATGAGCTCAGGATCTTGGCAAGAAGAAAGCCAATGGGAAAAAAATTAGAGGGACAGAGGCTCTGGGCGAACAGGATGCCCCTTTCACATCACAGCCCACATTCCTCAGACGGCCCTGCGCAGCTCACAGTGCCATTTCCTCCGTTTCCCATGTCAAGCCCAGGGAGGAGACCAGGGGTGAGACCAGGTGGGTGAGGAGAGGTTTTGTGGGGCTCCAGGTAATGCTGGCACCAAGCTAGGGTGAATTTGATGTGAACCCCAAGAAAGAAGGAGAAAGAAATCCCTCAGAGCTGCAGCCACAGGGCACAGGCTGTTGCTTCCAACAGGAGAGATCCTTGGCCTGGATGAATCGCAGCCCTAGCAGGTTTCTAGGGACCAGCAATGCCTGTAGAAATCAGCTCATCTCAAGGATGAGGACCACTGAAGGAAGAAAGTGATGCTATTTGCAAAAAGTTTGTGCAACGACAAAGGAGAACAGCTGTCCTCAGATTAAAAGAGAGGACCCAGGGAACCAGCCCTCTCAGAGGAAGGTTTCAACAAAAGGACAGCATGAACAGCCACAAAAGTGCAGGACTCTACAGAAAGAACCATGGCCATCTGAACTGAGCAGATGTCCCCCTTGAAAGGCTCTGGAGGTGAGGCCAGCAGGCTTAGCCCTTCTTACAGAATTCCCCGGGCACCTACCCGCTGCACACTCTGCAGCTTTTCCTTTTTTCACAGCAGGAATCAAATGTGACAACGCACGGGAAAGTGCTTCAGAAATCACTGTAACCCTTGCCACTGACGGTGGAAACTGGGGACAGGGGCCCTGGCGAGACGCTGCACTGGACTCCACGGGGCTAGGTGGGTCTGGGTGTGTGGATGGTGGGAGTCAAGATGACACCAAGAGGAAGTGAAAGTCTAAAAGCAGAGGGAGCAAAAAAGGAACAGCTTTTTAAAGATGCAAGAGGCAGCTGTCATCTGCATTAATAATGTAAACCCAGAGTTTTCAAGGTCAACCCTGGCAGGGGATTCTCCACCGGGGCTTTCCCTCTCAGCTGCCTCAGTGGACCAATGTTCGATTTTATTTAAAGCTTACAAAGTAGGGCTGGAGCGGTTATGGTGCTTGCCTGGCATGGGCAGGATGAGGGTTCGAACCCCAGCACCCCGTACACAACAAAGTGTTGGAGCAACAAAGGCCACATGAAAAACTAAATAAAGTTGATTCTCTTTCTCTCATTGTCCCATTGTCCCTCTCTCTCTTAAAAAACAAAAACAAACAAAAAAAAATTAGAGTTCTGACATCTTATCATCTTGTCAACAGGGAAAGGGTGATTGTGAAGGACAAGTGGTCCACCTGTCTAGAGATCTAGAGAAGAGGGAGAGAACACAGGGTTTGGGTCCCGGCTGACCCGGCTTCAAATGCGCCCCTCAGTAGCTACATGGTACTGAAGTCACAGCTCGGCCACTTTATACCTGCAAAATGTCAGTGATTGCACGGATCCCAAAGGACGGAATTAGACGGTAAGAATGAAGCTCCTCAGCATTACAGATGCTCAGTCCAACCATTCCTGGGTGGCAAAGTTTAGGGATGTGATGAGCACATCTTTCCGGAGTCTAATTTTTGTCTGAAAGACAAGATCAGAGGGCAGTCATGTATGTGGAGCATTCGTTCTAGGCTGGGGGTGGTTTTGTCCCCCAGGGGACATTTGACAATGTCTGGAGACCGTTTTATTAGTCACATTTGGGTGTGGGTGCTGCTGTGTTGAGAAGCTGCTCAACATTCTCCGAAGTGCGGAGCAGCCTCCAGCAACACAGAATTACCAGGCTCCAAATTCCAACAGGGAGGAGGTGGAGAAACCCGCATCCGACCCAGTTCCATGGGACGAATGAGGAAGTCCAGCCCACCCAACTGCATGGGGAGAGGGGCTTTTGCTCTGCAGCAGTCAGGGAGGAGGACTATCAATCCGTGACCCAAGTGCTAGTTTCGGGCTATGAACAATCTTTATCCGAGGCTGGAGTAATTGCTTCATATATTTATTGGTCCCAGAAGACGTGAAGCTTGGTGGGTGTTTTATCGTATCAGAGGAGGGAAGTCATGTCCTAAATCCTCTCAACAAACAAGAGAGGTAGTTTTCCAAAAGCAGAATGAAATCTTTATTGGGGAAAAACTGGTAAGAATGAAGGGGGGGGGCTGGAGAGGTGGCTCAGTAGTTAATGTGTTTGCTTCCTATGCACAAGGACACGAGTTCAAATCCCAGCATCACGTACACAAGTGTCAGAGCAATGAAAGCCACGTGAAAAACGAAATAAAATTGATTCTCTCTTTCTCTCTCTCACTGTCCCTCTCTTAAAAAAAAAAAAAAGTGAAGGGTCAGGGGCTAGAGCGGTGGCTCGGCGGTTACAGCACTTGCCTCGCATGTGTGAGTACTGGAGTTCAAACCCCAGCACCACGCACACAGCAAGTGTCGGAGGAATGAAGGTAGCATGCAAAACTAACTAAAAATTGCTTCTCTTTCTCTCCTCCCTCTCTCTCTCTCACTGTCCCCCTCTGTCTCTTAAAAGAAAAGAAATCTTTAAAAAAAATAAAAGAGTGAAGAGTCATGGAAATCGCCCGAAAGCCACCAAGGATGAACATAGCCTGTGGTCAAGAAGAAGAGGTGTGAAGATCGCCATGAGGTCTTACAGCATCCCTCAGACTGAGGGGGCCGTTGTAATACTATTCAGTGTGGAACTCTGCATTGTAAAAAAAAAAAAAAAATGGAGCCGGGCACGGTGGGACACGCCTGTAATCCCACCGGCTGGGGAGGCTGAGGCAGGAGGGTCACAAGTTCAAAGCCAGCCTCAGCAACTTAATGAGGCCCTAAGCAACTTGGCAAGCCCCTGTCTCAAAAAGGGAGGATCTGGGGATGTGGCTCAGTGGTTCAGCACCCCTGGATTCAGTCCCTGGAACCAAAAAATAAATAAACAACAAAAACAAAGATATGGAGAAATCCACAGAAAAGTCACAATAATAGTTGGAAAATAAAAATATGTCCTATAAACAGGCAAAAGAGCTTGGCTTACTTAACATGGAAAAGAGAGGACTGAGGGTGCCTGGATTCGAAGGCTAGAAAGATTATCACAGAGAGGAAAATGGCCAGCTGTTTTCCATATCCATGGAAGAGCAAAGTATAGGAAACGGGCCGAGATTGCAGCATAAGGGTGGTTACGAATACAAAAGTGGTCCTAATTGGACCCTGGGACAGACTTCAGAGAAAGACACTTCAATTCCTGTTACTCAAGTTTGCTAAAAATACACTAGGTATGGACCCGACCACAGATCGGGGGACTGGATGTGGTGACTTTTTGGGCCCCCTCATTTTAAAATTCTTCTTGCTGATGTCTTCACAAGGTTCAGCTAATTAGTTGATGAATGGAAAATTCAGTTGTTCTGCAGAATGCCCTATGTAAGCTAGTTTTCTAAACAATCCCCCTGGATGAATGTGTATCTATTGGTTTATTAAATTGACTGGTGTTTTAGGGTCATGTTGACGTAGCCTGTAATCTTATAACGTTTTACTCCACTGAGCATGGACATGAACCTATAAATTATATTATGCTTGTGGGTCATCAAGGAAGCTTGTATTGATCACACTGTTAAACAGCTCACTTTTATGAGCTGGCTGATAGCAGAACACACCTGATGTCATATGAGCCGGTCATTCAGACCAGAGTAAACAGGGCAAGGAAATGGTCCCAGGAATTTAATTGGCTCCAAGGGTGTGCTCTCCGTATCAAGGGTGTATTAAGATATTAATATTGAAGCCAAACATCTGCGTTTGGCTATGGCAGGTGGGAGCTGGAAAAGTAGACACGATCCTGCTGCTTTGTGTCGGACAGTAGTAAATCCCTTCTGTTTTCAAGGGAATTTACTAAATTGCTGACAGAAAAGGACCAAATCCTTGGAACCTGGTGTCTCATACTGCAGATGCACCCAGCTTCTGTGCTTTGCAGACTCTGCTGTGCACAGACCTGAACTTTTTCTGTGCTCTCACTCCAAGTGGGGGCCAAAGCATAGTTGGACTTCACAGACCATTGAGCGCTGGACTTCTTTGCCAAAAAAAAAAAAAAAATTCCTTTGCAAATGTTCACTTTACAAGCACTGATTTCCTGGAGTTTTGTTTTTGTTTTTTTTTTAAGAGAGGAGTACAATGAGAGAGAGAAACAGAGAGAATCGTTTTTATTGAGTTTTTCACATGGCTTTCATTGCTCCAACACTTAGCTGTGTATGTGGTGCTGGGGTTTGAACCTGTGTACTCGCTCATGCCGGGCAAGCGCCGTAACCGCAGAGCCACTGCTCCGGCCCCCTGGAGTTCTTAAAAGGTACATAAAATTAGTGAAATCACTGATAGAAATGCTAAATGGTGCGCATGCGAGGTAAATAAGCCACATCAAGGCAGAATCCTATCCAAGGGCCTCTAACCTGGCTTTTTCCCTGTGGTAGTATGGCTGCTTGTCCTCTAACGACCACTTTTCACTTCAACCTTTGATAATGTAAGTCTCTGAATCTCAGCTGGTTCCAAAACTGTCCCACTGAAGACTCTGCTTTCTAGCCTTCCTTGCAGTTAGGGGACATAAGGAATAAAATTTAACCAATGGGGTTTAGGCAGAAGTGATTTGGGCAGAAGCTTTGCCACTTCTGGGCCTTGACATTGAAGGGAGGGGATGCCACTTTCCACTTCTTCCTTCTCCCCTTCCTGAGGTTGGGATGCAGACATGATGGCAGGACCTGAGCAGCACTCTTCAGTCCAGAGGTGGAAGACTTTTGTTGAAGATAATGGAGAATCAAGATGGGAGAAACTTGGATTTCTATTATTGTGAAGCCAGAACATTGGCCCTGGAGTATTTATGTTTTGACTGTTGCCAGACAGAAAAATAAACTTCCATTTGCTTAAGTTATATTATTTTGACCTTTGTAACAGTAACCAAACTGGCATCCTATGTTCTTAACCTCTGGAGCACCAGGTGTGGGAATGTGGCTCAGTTGTGGAGAATTTCTCTAATATGCTCATGTTCCTGAGTTCAATCCCCAAAACCACAAAAATAAAAAATAAATGCAAATTAACTCCTTGGGCACCTGAACCTTTAGTTTAGATGCCTTTCATTCAGAAAAAGAAAAAAAAACATTATTTCAGACAGATAGATACACGCCCATACACACACACACACACACACACACACACACACACTTGAGAAATTTGTTAACTAGGAACTCAGTGAAGATCACTGAAGAAAGAGTTATAAAGAGCTCCCCCACACACTGTAATGTGAAGGATAAACAACTCATTTCATGTTTGTCTTATTTTATTATTATTATTTGTGTGGGGGGGGTACCGGGAATTGAATCCAGAGGCGTTTAACCACTCAGTCACACCCCCAGCCCTTTTTATTTTTTATTTTGAGACAGGGTCTCACTAAGTTGCTTATGGTCTCTCCAAATTGCTGAGCCTGGCTTTGAACTTAGGATCCTCCTGCCCCGGCCTCCTGAGCCGCTGGGATTACAGGTGTGCTCCGCTGCACCTGGATCATTTTGTGTGTTCAGATGTAGTGAACTGAAGGATGCAGAATGAAGGAAGAGAAGCTCTGTTGAGGTGGTCAGGAACACAGGATCTGGACCAGCAGACCCACTGAAGGACCCGAAGCAAGGTGCTCATCTGTGCAAGGGGTAGTGACTGTTCCTACCTCACTGGAAGTTGTGAGGGAGACATGAGATCGTACAGGTAAGGAGCTTAGGGCAGGCCTTAGTCCCTGGCACATGCTCAGACCTGAAGAAATATTGGCTTCTGTTACTCTTATCACTTTCTCTTTACTGATTAGCAGTGATGCTAAAGAACGGTGGCTCGTGGAATCTTCTAGACTGCTTTTCAGCTGCTAGTACGTATCATGCACGGTCGGTCTTATTCAAGACATCTGATCAAAATTATCTCCTTGCCCAGAGTCCCCTATTGGTGAGTCCTAATCTCAGCGTATGTGTACACTCCAGGTAGCATCTGATGCACTATATTTCTGTAAACTGACGTCTGAAGGAAATTTAAATGGTGATAAAATTCTAGACCCAGTTGCAGCCCTCTCTCGTGCGCATGGGCACCTTCCTCTCCAGGTTCTCCTGCTGTGGACAAGTCTGTCATTAGTGTTGCTTATCCTTCTCTCTCCCGGACACAGCGTCTCTGCTCCTGCTGATGGGGGCTTGCAGAGGTGGGTTCTCTGAGAAGTGAATCGGGGGAAGCTGAAGAGCCCTCTGTTTGCTTGGGCTCCTTCTAAATTCCAAGGGTTCCCTCCAGGATTGCAGAGCCCACTGGGAGTGGTTCGGAGCCCACCGGGGGCTGAGGGCAGGTGGACAGGCTTCAGGTACCTGTTCACCTCCACCCAGCCTCCGCTGCCCACCTGGTGCAGGGGGAACATTTCAACACTAACTTTGACCCAAAAGAAAAATATTTAAATGAGATGTTACTCTGGTCCCTGCTCGGAGGTTACAGCCAGGCTCTGGCAGCACCCCCAGGACTGGTAGGAATATGAAACTGACAAAGAGCTGGTCACGTTGGACCAGCTGCTGCCGAGACAGTGTTTGAGTGAGAAATTGTTGAAGGCTTTGAAGGAGGTGCCTTGCGACGAGGGTTCTCAAGCACAAAGAAGCATTTCTAATCCACCACGTCAATGGGAAAAACTAAGATAGAAGTCTTGGAAGGGGAAGGTCGGGATTATCCAGACTGCAGGGAAAAATGGTATTCTCAAAGGCTGGTGGGTAGTTCATCAGCAAATAAAATGTTATTATTTTAATGATTGGGCAGCATTTGTCTGCTTTTTAAATTTTGTACATAAACTTGAAATTTTGTACTCTTTTCCTTAAAGAGCCTCTTCAAGGGGCTGGAGAGGTGGCTCAGGGGTTGGAGCACTTGCTTGGCACGCGCAAGGACCTGGATCGGAACCCCAGCACTGTGTACGAAACAAAGACCACATGAAAAAATACATAAAATTGATTCTTTCTCTCTCTGAAAAAAAAAAAAACTCTCCAAAATTGGGTCATCTCAGGACCCACAATACCTGGATCTTCCCCCAGAAAAGCGTTGACCTGGGTGAAAACGCGTCTTTGGTGGAGGTTTAGATGCAGAGGCGCTGCCCGTGTTGAGTGGCAGTTTCTGGGCAATGCTGTTAACCAGCCCCAGAAGCAGGAACTTGGCCACAGAGAAGTAGCTGCTGCGGGCCCGAGTGTGTCCTGAGCATCGATGATTAATCTCTAAGAAGTGATGGAGTGAACTATGCACTTCCTCCGGCTCCCTTGCAGTTCTCTTTCTAAACATCACCAGTGTGCACAGTTCCTTCCTGCCAAACTGGGACGAAAATGTCAAGACAAAAATCTTTCGCTTTTGGCCTCAAAAATCTCAGCTGGGGGGAGGGGGTGCTGGGGGCCTGAGCACTGACTGAGCACTGACTCTTGCCCGGCAAACGGGAGGACCCGGGTTCTAACCCAGCACTGTGTACGCTACAGAGCGTCAGAGCAATGAAAGCCACATGAAAAACTAGATAAAGTTGATTCCTTCTCTCTTTCTCTCACTGTCCCTCTCTTTCTCTTAAAAAATAAAAAAATAAAAATAAAAAAAAAACTCAGCTGGAAACATTTGAGTTGCATTGAAAGCAGGAACAGTGTGGTCCCTTCCCATGAATGCTCTTTTCTCTTTCTCCTGCTCCATAAAACTGAGTTGATGGATGGAGCGGAAGGGCTCTACTTCTAAACCAAGCAAAGATAGGTTGACTACCAGGTGATAATCTGGGCTAGTTTGATCACATCTCCTTCCTTAGAAAAGAAGCTGGAGCCAGACACAGTGGTGCACACCTGCAATCCCACTGGCACAGGAGGCTGAGGCAGGAGGATCACAAGTTTAAGGCCAGCCTCAGCAATTTAGCAAAACTCTGTCTCAAAACGAAAAGGTCCAGGTTAGAAAAAAGAAGAAAGAAAGAAAGTAAGAAAGCAAGCTCGCTCAGTGGTAGAGCACCCAGTACCACAATAGAAAGAAAAAGAAAAAGAAAACCACACCCTATTGTGGCCTTCCACAACATGACCATTGCTTCTGTTTCTGATGACTCCATCCCTTGGGGACCTGTGTCCCCAGGCCTGCCTGTGCTTGAACCACCTCTTCTCCCTCTCTTTGTCCTCTTCCCTTCTTTTCTTTCCTGCCCTCCCTACCCTCTCTTTCTCTGTCATTTTCCTTTATCAGCCTCACTGAGGTTTCATTCGCATCCCATCCAATCCCCCTGTGTCGAGTGTGCAAGGCAGTGGGTTAGAGTACATTCCTAGATGAGCAACCAGTGTGCACAGTCAATTCTAGAACGTTTTCATTGCTCTGAAAAGAAAGTCCGTACCCACTAACAGTCCACTCCCCATTCACCCCAACCCTGCCCCGCCATCTGCTCCTTATCGTTATAGATTTGCTTATTCTGGATATTCCTTTTAAATGGGACCACGCAGTACATGGTGTGACATCTTTTTTAGCATGATGTTTTTATGGCTCATACATGTTGTAGCGTACACCAGTACTTCACTCCTTTTCATGAGTCAGCAATATGCCATTGTGGGTCTGGAGTGGTGATTCAGTGGTTACAGGCACTTGCCTGGCACACAGGAGGACATGGGTTCAAACCCCAGCACCACATGCACAATGAAGTGTCAGAGCAATGAAAGCCACGTGAAAAACTAAACAAAATCGATTCTCTGTTTCTCTCTCTCACACTCCCTCTCTCTTTACAAAAGAAAAAGAAAAAACATAGAACACACAACAATATGCCATCGTATGGATTTACTACCCGTTCCTTACCCGTCTGTCAAGTGGTGGACGTTTGAATTGTTTCCTCTTTGGGGTTCTTATGAATAATGTTGCTAGGAACATCCATGGATAAGTTTTGGGGTAGACCTATGTTTTCAATTTTCCTTGGTAAATACGTAAGAGTAGAACTTCTGAATCATGTAACTCTAACACTTCAAAGATTGTCTAACTCTTTTTCAAAGTGGTTGCACCATTTTATGGCCCACCCATATGTGAGGGTTCCAGTTTTCTCTGCCTCCTCATTAAAACTTGTTTTAGCTGTCTTTTTGATGTGAGTCATCCTAGTGGGTGTGAAATGGCATCTCGTGGTTTTGATTGGAATTTCCCTGATGTTGCTCATCTTTTCTTGTGCTTATTGGACATTCATATACCTTATCTGGAGAAATGTCTATTCAGATCCTTTGCCTGGTTTTAAGTTGAGTTGTTTCTCTTTTTGTTGTTGATTCACAGCGCTCTTTATATATTGTGTAAACTAGCTGCTTATCAGATACGTGATTTGTAAGTATTTTCTTCCACTCTGAGTTGGCTTTTTATTTCCCTGATAGTATCCACTAAAGCACAAAAGTTTTTAATTTTTATGAATTCCAATTTTTTTTTTGTTTTGTTGTTTATCTTTTTGGTCCCATATCAAAGAAAGCTTTGCCTAACCCAAGGTCGTGAAAATTCACTCCTACATTTTCTTTTAAGAATTTTATAATTTACTTGTAGGTCTAGGATGTGTTTTGAGTTAATTCTTGAGCATAGTAGGAGTCCAACTTCATTGTTTTACACATGGATACCCAATTGCCTAGATCCGTTTCTTGAAAAGATGGTGTGTCCCCCCAACCTCCCTGCTTAGTTGTCTTTGTACTCTTAGCCACACTGTTCTCTGTTCCTCCGACGAGATGGTTCCCGCTCAGGGCCTTTACACCTACATGTTTATGTGGAGCTCTCTTCATAGCCTGACCGGTGGGAGCTCTGGCCCCTCACGAACCCCTCACCCTTTCTGTCTAGACCTAAGGTCTTCTTCATAAGGCAAAAGTTCAAAGAGCCACCCCCCACTCCAGCCCAAGAACGCGGTAGAGCAACCATTTGATTTCTCTGAGATGCTGGTGACAGCCACTCCTGTTGGGAGTTGGGGACAGGGAGGGAAGCCAGGCCTGCGATAGTCCAGGGGCCACCACCACCAAGGCACAGAGAACAGACCCAGACAGGGAGGCTGTCATGACAAACAAGTTCTGGGACGCAATTCAACTAGGAGAATTGAGCAACAGTTCGGCTTTTGGTTTTTGGTTCTGCAGAATAACTTTGTCTTGGTCCATTTTTCTGCTGCCCTAACAGATACCACAGGCTGGGTAATTTATGAACAAGGGTCATTTATTTGGCTAATGGTTCTGGACTCCTGGAAGTCTGAGGTCTGAGGCCAAAGGGTCCCCTCAGGTGAGGGCCTTCTTGCTGTGGCATCAGGCGGAGGGCCATGCCACTTGGGTCTCTCTTTCTCTTTCTTATAAAGCCTCCAGTGCCATCATGGGGCCCCACCCCCTTGACCTCATCTCACTCTGATTACCTCCCAAAGGCCCCACCTCCAACTACCACCACCATACAGAGTTTGGGGATGAAGTTTCCAACACATGAACTTCGGGGAGTCATATTCAAACCACGGCAGACTCTTTAGAAGATGTTTTAAAATCCCAGGCTGTCTCCATTAGTAGTCATGACAATAATTAGCACACTACAACCATCAATTTGAGGACTTTCTTGAGGTATAATTTACAAACAAAAATGGTATGTACCCAGGGTATTTAGTATTCTATAACCATCAGCTTTTTAAATGTAATAAATTATATTGGAACAAAATACAGTTAACCATGCACTCTGAAGCCAGACCCCTTGAATTTGTACAGCGTTACAACTTACTAGCGATGCATCCTTAGGCAAATTAGGATTAGCTTCTCTGTGCCTGGATTTCTTCAACTGAATAATACGTACCTCACAGACTTATTGTAAGGATTATATGAGTAAGCTGGGCCCAGTGGCTCATACCTGTAATCCCAGCAATGTAGGAGGCTGAGACAGGAGGATTGTGAGTTCAAAGTCTGCCACAGCAACTTAGCAAGATCCTGTCTCCAAATATAAAATAGGTTGGGGATGTGGCTCAGTGATTAAGTACCCTTGGGTTCAATCCCTGGTACCAAAAAAAAAAAAAAAAGATTAAATGAGTAAATATATATAACTTGCTTAAAATAGTAACAATAGTAACAGGCAGATAATATGCATTTTGTAAATATTTTGTCACAATTAATTTGGTGCATCTGAATCGCAAGTATGATATGTATTGAGAGACTTTGTATTGGTTAGCTATTGTCACAATAATGCTGTGTAACAAATAATCACAACACAAACACAAAACAATCCAACTGAAGCATTTATTTCTCATGTGTTTGAGGGTGGGGAAGGCAGCTTTGCCGATCTAGTCTGGCTTGCTTATTCAGTTGTGGGTCCACTGACAATTGGGCTTGGCTGGGCCACTCTGTTTCAAGTTTCAGGTCCTGCCACCTGGGGCTATAGTCTTCCCCACATGTGTTCTACACAAGGCTAGGCTAAGGGGCAGCTGCCACCTAGGGCAAGCTCTTCTTATGATAGTGTTCAGAGCACAAAGCGGCAGCCTAAGGCCCTAAGCACATTTGAAGCCTCCTCTTGCCTAGTGTCTGTCTAGTGTCCCATTTGCTGAATGTCAAGGGGCCCAGAATGGTACTCACACCGACCCATCACCAAAGCCAATGACAGCACCCAAACTCAATCAGGCAGAAAATGCTGTCCATTGAACAATAATCTAATAGTCCCAAAGAGTTTGAGAAGCACTGCTGCAAAGAATAAGCTGGTAAACTACTACCTGTGGCCAAAATGTGGCCCGCCACCTGATTTTGCATAGAAGTTTTCCTGGAACATGACTTGGCCCGTTTGTTTGCCTGACGCTGCTTTTTGTGATACGACGGCAGAACTGAGAAATTGCAATAGACCATATGACCTGCATGGCTAAAATATTTTCTATCTGGACAAGTTTCCCACCCTTGCTCTTAAGAATGAAAACTCAGGAATTGATGAGAATTCAGCATTAAATTTAATAATCAATGAGCTTTTTCTAAGTGCCACACACTGGCGAGTGCTGCTCAGTGGCCTCTGGACTAGGTGTTCATCACTGCAAGAAAGTGCTGCCTCTTGATTTGCAACAATCCCTTACGAGATAGGAAGGTGCTCCCGGGCTGGGCACTGTGGTGCACCTGTAATCCTATTAGCTCGGGAGGCTGAGACCAGGGGATCGCCAAGGGCAAAGCCAGCCTCAGCAACTTAGTGAGGCCCTAAGCAACTTAGCAAGGCCTTGTCTCAAAATAAAAAATAAAAAGGGCTGGGGATTTGGCTTGGGATTTAAGCACCCCTGGGTTCAGTTCCCTTGGTCCAAAAAAAAAGGAAAATAGAAGGAAGGAGCCCCTGGTTAACACATGGGTCTGCTACAGAGCTGGATACTGGAATTCATAGACCAATGTTTTAGGTCTGCCCTGTAAGGAATTCAGTATTGTGAATTCTGGTTAAAAGATATTAGCTTTCCAATAATAATCCTTGGGGTTTTCCAAACTCTTTAAGAAAAAAAAAAAAAGAATTGTTCAACTGTCCAAATAAAACAAGATGTTTTGAGTCTATTGGACCAAATCCTACCCCATTCCCCACCTCCCCACACACTCACTCTAAACTCTAATCTTAGGTCAAAACCCAACGTAGAAAATTAATCTAAATATAACTGCCAAGGCTCAGGGTTGGAAGGAGGGGAGGAGCCTCAGGGCCACGCCCCACTGAGTGACCTCCCTGCCTTCTCACTCCCAGTTCTTTCAAAAGCCCCAGGAAACTGGAAGACACTAGGGCTCCTGGGAAGTGATATGGCCATTGTGAGTTTTCTGATTTCCCAGGGGACATATTTGGTGTGCAAACAAGACCGCCTTGCGGCACTTTCTTTAAAGCAACATTGGATTTATTGGAGAAACAAATTCACAATCCCAGTTCCACCTTTAGGGTTCTAAATCACCTTTACGAATGTTGTGCTATTTATAGAGAAAAATCTTCAGGATCTGTTTTATGGGAGCCTTTGCTTAAAAGGGTTTTTAGTTCCACCCAGGTTCAGTGAAACAACTTTAAAAGTTTTTAACTGTATTGATCAATTTAGTAGAGTTCATTTGCTTCTCAGGGACAGCTAACACAGCCCCTGTCAAATTCTGACAGTCCTCAACAATTTATAATATTAACTTGTATATTTCTCGCAGAAATTCCAGCAGGCATTTCATAATATTATCGCCCCTATTATATGCACGGGGAACCTGAGGTACCAAGAGTAATTCTCACAAGGCCATACAGCTAATAATAGCAGAACTATGTTTTGAACCCATAAAATTCGGCCCCAAAATCCCAATTTAAAGAGAGAGGGACAATGAGAGAGAGAGAGAGAGAAAGGGAGAATCAATTTTATTTAGTTTTTCATGTGGCCTTTGTTGCTCCAACACTCGTGGTGTATGTAGCGCTGGGATTCAAACCCAAGTCCTTGCACAAGCCAGGCAAGGACCACTGAGCCACTGCTCCAACCCCACAAAAATCCAGTTTTTATGTTTTTTTTTTTAAGAGAGAAGGATAGAGAGAGAGATAAAGACAGAGAGAATCAATTTTTATTGAGTTTTTCACATGGCTTTCATTGCTCTGACACTTAGTTGTGTACATGGGTTGCTGGGGTTTGAACCCCATGCCAGGCAAGCGCCGTAACCGCCGAGCCACCACTCCAGCCCCAAAAATCCAGTTTTGCCTCTTACTTCTTACATTAATTAGCTGACTACATATTAACAAATGAATAAGAAAATTCTGACTGTATCAGTCATTCTTGCAAAACTAATAAAATCATACTGATAGGGTAGCAGTGTGAAATTATTTTGTGTGCCGTAACTGATTACACGCTTACTTTTACAAAGATGGCTGCCTGGTCCTTGCTTCCTTCCAAGATTTATGTTTTTATTTCCTGAAAGTCAAAGCCACAGGAGAGTCAATGATATGATCATTCAAGGCTGCAAAGCCAAACACAGCCATCGCCATTTGTGCATAGACCTTTAGAATTATGAATACATTGAGTTTCATGAGAGGCTGAGGCTTCTAGTGATAGGTTTGGGGTTGAGTGATTTATCATTAGGGGCAATGTACTGAGATGTTAATATCACCAAAGGGGAGCTGATTTTTTGAAAGCATACATAAAAATAATTTTATTTTTTACTTTATAATCACATTAATTTACATTCTGAAAAATGTATTAAAATAAAATATACTTTACATTTTGCATTTTTAAAAAATCCTGTCAATCTTTGCTCTCAATAGAGCACAAATTATATTCTCTTCCCTGGAACAAAAATAACCAATTTGGAGGATTATCCAGTCTTAACTCTTTGCAGCCACATTTACTTTTAAAGGGAGCTGATTTTTAAAAGACAAATCATGTTTGTTTGTTTGTTTGTTTGTTTGTTTAAAGAGAGAGAGAAAGAGAAAGAGAGAATCAATTTTATTTATTTTTTCATCTGGCCTTTATTTCTCCAACACTTAGTTGTGTATGTGGTGCTGGGGTTTGAACCCAAGTCCTTCTGCATGCCAGGCAAGTGCTCCAATCACTGAGCCACCACTCCAGCCAGAGACAAATCGTGTTTGTGCATAAAAATTCTGGTTTTCTTATTGATGCCAAAGCTTCCCAGAATGGTTGCTGCCAGTAGCTTTTGTCCTGTGCCCGTCACACCCCATTTCTGCCCCCACCACACAGTTTGACTCAGCTCAGTGCTTTCTTTTGTTGGCAGAGGTCTCAGACCAGCCCGGGTTCCTGAGTCTCAGCACTGCTGACGTTTGGGCAGGCGGATTCTTCATTTGGGGAGCAGCCTGACACTGCAGGATGCTTAGCAGCATTCCTGGCCTCTGCGCACTGACGGTATGTAGCACATCCCCCTACCTAGATTGCGACAACCAAAAATGTCTCCGGACATTGCCAAATTTAGCTCTAATCAATTGGGAAGAGTGGGACCCACACGTACGCAGATCAGGGCATCATCCAGACTTTTCCATGGTAACCCTGACTATACAAATTAAGTCTCTGGCAGAACAGGGCAGGATCTGACCACCTCAAAGGTGAGAAATTAGACACGATGTATAGAGTGTGCAATTTGAAGGCAAATCCCACTTGAAAAAAGAAAGATGTCACATCTCCAACCTTCTCACCAACTGCTGTGAAGATTCCCAGAAGATAATTAGTTATCAACTATGTGAGATAGAAAATGTACAATATTTTAGAATTTGGAAAATTCATAGAGAGGAAGAAAGAGGAAAGGAGGGGAAGAAAGAAAGAAGAAAAGAAACAGAGAACAGAGAGGAGAGGAAGGAAGAGGAGATGGGAAAAGATGAAAAACTCAAGTGTAAAGCTAAAGTTCAGCCACAATGTCTTTTTTTTTTTTTTTTTTTTTTGGTACTAGGGTACTAGAGATTGAACCCAGAGGTGCTTTACCACTGAAGCACATCCCCAACCCTTTTTATTTTTATTTTGAGACAGGTTCTCACTAAGTTGCTTAAGGCCTCATTAAATTGCTGAGACTGGCTCTGAACCTGCGATCCTCCTGCCTCAGCCTCCAGAGCTGCTGGAATTATAGTCACGTGCCACCGCACCGGGCACCAAGTCTTAATCTATGGTAGTTATAGGGAACAGAGAGACTTGAGCAGTGGGAACATGAGATTAAGGGAATAAATCTATAAAATGGGCCCACTATGCTGACCCCACATGCTTTCTTTTCTAAAAAGCAGTTTACTTGCAGCCCTACCTGGCTTAGGTGGACAGGGTATGTTACATTCCTCAGAAACTATCTCAGGAGCGATCTGCAGGAGCAAGGCAGGCTGGAAATGCCGAGAGGAACACAAATTACCCTGAAGGGGGTGATTTTTGTGACCCTTACACAGACCAGATCCATGGAGATAAGGATAATTCTTCCTATCCATAAAATCTGTAAGAACAGGTCCCAATTAGAACCAGTCAGCGTGGACCAAAGTGACCCAGAGTTTTCTTCGTAGAGGGGACTTGAAAGCCTGATGTCATCCTGCTGTCAGTCAAAAGTCAAGAGGTGGAGCTGGGCTGGAAACTTCCCTGGGATCCCCCAATAAAACTCAAAGGCAGGAAGAGCATACCATCCTCCTCTCTCCCATACCCCTCTCTGCCCTGAGAGTGTCCCTCTTTCCCATACCTTCTAATGAGTTCATGCCCATTACTCTGAGGGACCTGCCTGAAATCTTTCTGAATTAATTGCAAGAATTAGGGCTTGCAGGGAGGCCTTCATACTGCCTTGGTTTCCCAGAAGTCCCCAGTCCTGTAACAATAGGAAAATAATGTCTTTGTTAAAATCCAAGCCATCCAACTCTCTATTGCCTATAGGATAAAATTCACAGACCCCTAACCTGGTGACTAAGGCCCTGTACACCCTGGTCCCTGCAGACCTGCTCCCACTACTTCCAGGAAAGCGTCACTCTGTTCCCTCTGGTACCCTCACATGTCCACAAAGACACCTCGCTAATTACTATTCCTGGGTCTTAGCCTCTCAAATACATAACTATTAAGGCCCTCATCAATCCCCAATTCGTTCATTCGTTCACGCCCCTGCACATCCAGGAGCTGGGACCAGAGCAAAGGATAATGGCTAACAGCTGTCCAGCGGTTCTGGGAGGCAGACATTGTTGTAAGCAATCTTTGCTTTAGATGTCAAAGAGGATTTCCTCTTTCCAGGGCTGCCCACTGTGCTGCCCACTGCTGTGCCCATGAAACAGAAGCCGGCCTCCTGGGGCCAGCCGGCATCTGTGGCTGTGATCTTGGCTTTGGTCTTCAGGAACAGAAGTGCAGCCTAGCAAGCCCAGCCTGGGGACAAGTGGCAGAGGGGTACTCTGTGGTTCCAGTGAGGGGCTGGTGAGGGCAGGGCGGGCTGAGGGGAGCTGAGCTGCTCAGTCCTGGGGCGGGGGAAGGGTTGGTCGACCTCCAGTGACCTTCGGGGTTGGAGACAGAGGGGAAGAGGAAGCAGATTTTTGCTGCTCTTCACTCAGGGCTTCCTGAAGGCGGGGCTCCTGTTCCTTGCTGTTCTTTTGTCTTCCTCTGGGCACATGCTCAGCCCAGGAACTCACGTACCCACATGTGGAGGAGGATCAGAATTTGTGACACCTGAGATTCTGTTGGTAACTGTCCTCAGATTCTGCACTCTGAAAATGAGGCCTTGATTCATAGCTTGAGACTTTGGCTTCACCATATCTTCATTTCCCCAGCCTGGAAGCCAGCGCTCTGAAGAGCTAGGCCAAAGCCTTGGCCTGAGTGAACTGCTCTAGCTTCTGGCTTCAGTAGCAAATTCACTTTGAATCAAAAGTTGCTTTTTTGCATGTGGAATGTCTCTTTACCTCTCTTCTCATTTCCTGTTTCCTTTTCTCCATGTCTTCTTAATCTGTTCACTTGTCAAAGAACCGCAGTGCTACTTTCCAGAACATTCTCTGGTGGAAACACCAGATCTGTGCTCTCTGGTAGACCCCAGCCAGGGCCCAGTTCTCATCTCAAACCAAGCACCAAAACCCTGACCCCTAGGGCAACCACGCTTCTCTTACAAAGGAGTCTGGTCTGTCTGGGCTGTGTGTGACATGGCCAGTCTTGCCCAATTCTCTCTCACTGGAAGAACAAGAATAAGAAGCATTCACTCTAAGATTAGAGAATTAAGTGATTCAAAGCTAGTGTCTCTGGTGAAACTGATTCTCTTTTGCGGACCCAGTTGCTGACTCCATCCTTCCTCCCAGATCTCCCTCCCAGATGATCCCCTTGGATTCAGATTGTCCTTTTAACTTCTGACACCATGGCTTGGGGTAGTCACTCAATGTCCCTGTATAAAATGGGGGCGATAACAGTCATTCCCAGGGGTTTGCGTGGAGGATGGAATGAATGAACAATGTGTAAAGAGAAGTTTTTGTGTGTGAGAATTCCTCTTCAGAAGGCAGAGCTGTCTTTGTTGGGAAAATGCTGTGCTAAATGCAAGATGCAGAAACCTAGATCTTTTTGGCCGGAGGTGGATGGGACACTCCCATTAAGACAAAGGGAGGATTTTGCTTGCAGTTCCAGGGAGGAAGTTGGGGGCCATGGGAGGGCGGAAACCCAGTTCTCCAGAAGGGACCCCTCCCTAGGACACCCCCTCCCTCCACCAAAGTCTAGAGTCTGGTTGATTAAATTCATAGAATATTTCAATAAGTAATGAGGAAAACAGAGAAGGAGCCGAGCTCTGTCTCCAGGGAGCTATGGGTTTAAAGTATGGTAGCATTTTAGAATGAGAGATGGTAGAGGGAAAGGGCAGCTAAGGACCAAAGAAATGGGACCCTTCCTCACAGGGATTTCGGACCATAGGTGGCAACGAACCCCAGAACCAGATTTCCAAGATGCGGGGGATGCCAACAGGCAAACTGGTTAAAAAGTTGAAAAAGTCCTGTAGATTAGTATTATAATGCCCTGCTTCCTGTTTCCTGCGCTGTTCCTTGGACCTTCAGTCTATTTAGACATTACTTCCTTCAGGAAGCCGCCTCTGATTTCCCAAACCTGGGTCAGAGTTGTAAACCCCGAGGTCTCCTGTGTGTTCACCGTCGGAGCCACGGCCCTGGGTTGCAATTGTTCGTTTGGGTTCTGGTTTCCCACTGTCTGCTGCACTTGGTCATAGCTAAATCGTTTACACCACCGTGTTCCCAAACTTGGCATAGCACCTTGAACATCACGGGTTTTCAATACAATATATGATCGGTGAATGATAGTGTGGTTGAAAAGGCACAGTCTTAGTGTTGTTATAAATATAAAGCCAGATTGAAATCCTGCCTCTGCCACTTAAAATCTGCAACTCTGGACATATTACTTAACTTCTCTGAGCCTTTCTCATCTTCATAAATGGGTGTAAGGTGCAGGATTAGTGTAAGGACCCAAGGGGTGGATATGTAGCCAGATGTGGTGGTGCACACCTGTAATCCCAGGGGCTCGGGAGGTTGAGGAAGGAGGATTGCGAGGTCACAGCCAGTCTCAGCAATCTAACAAGGACCTAAGCAACTTATCAAGACCCTGTCCCAAAATAAAAAATAAAAAAGGGCTGGGGTTTTGGCTCAGTGGTTAAGCACACCTAGGTTCAAAACAAGGAGAGAGAAAGTGGCACTTGGCCATTCAGAGCTCAGTAGACATTGGGTCCTCAACTCTGTCTCTTACATTTAAGGCATCTCTTGTGTCCACATGCCCCCATCAAGTTGAAGCCTTATGGCCTCCTGCAAACATTCCTTTGCACCAGGTAATGTTCTAAGCTAGGAGTCAGTAATGACAGTCTGTGAACCAAATCTAGCCCAGCACCTGCCTTTTGTATGTGCTGTCTGTGAGCTGAGACTTCTTGTTACATTTCTGAATGGTTGCAGAAAAGACCAAAGGAAGAATATTTCATGACACATGAAAAATTATTGGAAATTCACATTTCAGTGCCCACAAATAAAATCTTATTGGTGTGTAGGCACATTCATTCCTCTTCACATTGTCTGTGGTTGCTTGTCTTAGTCTATTTCAGTGCTGTAACAAACAATAGGGCCATAAACCAGGTGATTTATAAGCAGCAGAAGAATTATTTCTCACAGTTCCAGAAGCTGAGAAGTCCAAGTTCAAGGTGCCCATTGATTGAGGGATTTCAAGTGCATAGACACTGCCTTCTCTCTGTATCCTTACATGGTGGAAGTCCAGAGAGCACTCTGGGGTCCCTTTTATAAGGGCATTGAGGGCTCCACCCTTTTGACTTAATCACATCCCAAAGGACACACACACACATCCCCCGCCACTCAATACTGTCACCTTGGAGTTAGGGTTACAAGCCATACAAAGTCAGTGCCATTACTGTCCACATGTGACAGCTGAGGAGCTGGTGTGGACAGAGGTTAAATGACATAGCCAAGGTTCTGTAGCTTGTAAATGGCGAGTTGGGATCAATTCTGAAGAGGGAAGTGACCAGACGGGCCTGGGGACAATTTTAGACCCTTGTATGCTACACTGGGGTGTCCGACCTGATAAAATGAATTCCTAAAGTGACCACTATGTCACTGACTTGAAGGAGAGAGAAGGGGTGGAGGAAGTGGCCTAGACTAGTGATTAGAAACTAAAATTGTAAAGCTGAGCTTCCTGGGTTTGATTGTAGCCAGCCACTTATCTGTGTGACCTTGGGCAAGTTACTTAACCTCTCTCTGCCTAATCTCCTCAACTCTACAAAAGGAGTAAAAATAGAATCTAGACTCTCCCTTTAAGGGTTATTGTAAAGGTTGGGGAATGGAGCTTTTGTCTTGTTCATCTGCTTGGGGGGACTCATCAATGCTCCTCATTCTTATTTTGCTGTTGCTTTTATTTCAGGGGCCAGGCAATCAGGGTATGAACAGGTAAATGGCAAATTAATCAGATCTGATGCCAGCTCAGAAGGAGCACAGGGTCCACGGGAGGGGCAGGAGGGCTCCATAGTACCTGGAAGGCAGCAGCGGGGTCTGCAGGAGTAGAGAGCAAGTACCTTCTTCAGAGTCTTCCTTCCAAGGCTCAAGTTCTTTTTCATTTTATTTCTTTTTTTTTTCAAGAGAGAGAGAGAGAGAGAATCCATTTTATTTAGTTTTTCATGTGGCTTTCATTGCTCCAACACCTGGTTGTGTACATGGTGCTGGGGTTCGAACTCGTATCCTCGCGCATGCCAGGCAAGCGCAGTAACCGCTGGAGCCACGGCTCCAGCCCCCAAGGCTCAAGTTCTGACTCCTCCTATCCTGCTGGGTTTACCCCAGGCCTCCTCGCTGGCCTGAGTGGAATAACAGGCGCTAGGGCCATTCTCCGGTGCCCTGGCACAGGACTGCGTCTGGGAGACTGAAGAGAACAAATCAGCCCAGGTTCGAGGCCCCTGGGAGAACCTGGGCTTGGCTACTGCCTGTTGCCAAATTAAACAAATTCACAGCAAGGGGTATTGATGGCAAAAAAGCTCATCAAGTCCCAACCTGGAAACTTGACTAATGCGCCTTTGAGATGCAGCGAGAATCCAGAGCAATTAAGAATTTTATCGTATTATGTGCCAGCATCTCCAGCTTGTCTTTTTTAAGACACAAACAAACAAACAAAAACTACCATGTATTAGTTTTGTTTTTTTCTTTTTTCTTTTTTTAAGAACGAGAGACGGACAGAGGGAATCAGTTTTATTTAGTTTTTCATGTGGCTTTTGTTGCTCTGACACTTTGTTGTGTACGTGGTGCTGGGGTTCAAATCCATGTCCTTGTACATTCCAGGCAAGCGCCGTATCCGCTGAGCCACTGCTCCAGCCCCATTGTATTAGTTTTTGATTTGTCGTTTACAATTGCACATGCGTGTGTACGCATATGTAGCTACATATAGAAGAAAGATTGGAAAGACAAATGGTTGGCATGGAACTGGAGCAGCAGTGGGACCACTGGGGAGTGGAAGAGAGAAGCAGAGTCTGTTTATTAGTATCACATTAATTTTTTTTTTTGCCCCAAATGTGTAATGCCTGTTCTTCCTCCTTAGATAAAGTACTTCAAGTAAAGAAAGAATTTTAAAAGCTTTCCAAGTAATTTTCCTCCCTCCCAGCCCCATCCGATGCCTAATTTTGTTTTTTAAGAGAGGGACAGTGAGAGGGAGAGAGAAAGAGAGGGAGAGGGAGAGAGAAACAATTTTATTTAGTTTTACACATGGCTTTCATTGCTTGGACACTTCGTTGTGAATGTGGTGCTGGGGTTTGAACTGGCGTATTCGTGCATGCCAGGCAAACGCCATAATTCCTGAGCCACCACTCCAGCGCCCCCCATGCCTAATTTATAGCCACTCCTGTGCACCAGATGTTAACAGCAGTTGTATCTGAGTACTGGGATTATAATTATTTTTAATTTTTTCACCTTTTGCATTTTGCTGATGTCACTAAAATTCCGCCAGGAACATGTAAACTCATGCAATAATTAAGTGTGTTTATACTACAAATAAGCCACCAGAGTCTTAACCTAATGACAGCAGGTCACTGGGCCAAGCTCAGTGCCGAGCTCATCTTTAAATGGAGAAAAATGAGAGCAGCTATCTATCTAATCAGGTTGTGGTAAGAAATCAATGGCTTAGGGAAGTTCTTAAAATTGCGTCTCTGGTGCATTTGGCGTTCGGAATGAGTTCCCTGTTATTATTAAGGCATAAGGAAAAATGAACAGTGCACTTTTCAGTATAAAATTTTTTGAAAATATGAAAAAAGAAAGAAAAAGGATCCACAACCTCAGCACGTGTTTGAATCTCATCTGAGCTGAAGGGTAAGCCCATGCTATGTGGGAAAATAATAGGTTGTACCTGATTCTGGGAGTAGAGACAGATGGGAACAGGCGCTGAAGATGTGAAGTAAAATTAAAAAGTGAGAAATGCTTAATATTATTAGGAGAATTGTGCAGCATTAAAAATAAAATTAAATAAAAATAAAGCCACACTGGCTCTGGCCGGGAAGGCTGGTGGCAACAGGAAGGGGATGGCTGGGCTTCCCCTTCCGTCTCTCTGGATCCAGCCCAGGGACTCCACCCTGGCCGGAGAGAGAGGGCTGAGTCTCACTGAACCCCAACCATTCCTTTTCCTGTCAGACGTGAAATGGCATTCTGCTTTGTATATACTTTTCTCTTCCTGTGTCCCAGCTCGATTTTTGGAATCTCTGTAAAGCTGCTTGTCAGCAATTCACGGGCAACCCAGGAGCCAGCAGTCACTGAACACTTTTACCAGGTGCTTGGTGCAGACTAAATGTTAGTGTCCGCCCTGCCCTAGAAAAAAATCATGGCCAAAACCCAGTCCCCAAGGGGATGGAATTTGGGGATGAGCCCTTGGGAGGCGACTGGGCATTAAGGATGTAGTCCTCAGGGATGGGATTAGTGCCCTCCTGAAGGGAATCCAGAGAGCTGTGTGCTCCCCACCAGGTGAGTGTACAAGGAGAACGCAGCCATCTGCACCAGGAAGCCGGCCCTCGCCAGACGCTAGATCTGCTGGTGTCTTGATCTTGGATTTCCAGTCCTCTGAATGATGAGAAATAAATTTCTGTGGTTTCAGTCTCCCAATCTACAGTGGGTTTTTTTAAAAAAAAAATTTAATAGTAGACCAAACTAAGACAGTAAAACAGTACCAGGTTTCATGTAATGAGAGTTGCATATTCTCCAACCAACTCTGAGATCAATACCTTTGTATCATTTCCATTTTACAGAGGAGGAAACTAAGGCACAGAGAGGTTAAGTATTTTGTGCAGCCTGATCTGAGACTCAAACTCCTGCACACTGTTAATGTTCTCAGCCATTTAGATAAGTAGGGAGACTGGGCTCCAGGAAGTCCCCCCACCCCCCGCATTGCAGCAATCTCCCAAGATCTCAGGACCAAATGTGCAGAGGACTCCCCAACACTGGATGCAGAGCTTATATCTACCAACTGACTCCACCCCAAAACCCTGTTCCGGTTCACCTGCTCTGGAAGAGGCAGGAAGGAAGCCCAGGTGGTCTGATTTCGCAACCTGTCCAGATCACCACGAACCTAAACTGTCTTGTAAGGAGACCAAGTGGTCAAGCGTTTTCAGTTGAAAGCTGAAGTAGGACGTTGGTCTTCCTGGAGACTCCATGCTTCTGGCAACCAGTCCTCAAGTCACAGTCCAGGAGCAACTTGCCAAGGGCCCTCTGC
>PVKS010007272.1:0-73785 GCA_004027875.1 Aplodontia rufa | reverse complement strand
AGCCAGACTTTGGTGGTGGGGTGGGAGGCTGGTATTCTACAGTAGAGAATAGGAGAGACAGGTGGGCTCACATCCCTGCTATCCAGGGCTGACTCCTGCTTGCAGCTGCTCCTGGCTGTTCTAAAAATCAGTCACCTGTGTCTTTCCAGGGGCCCTTCTGACTTTCCTGGGGTCCCAGGAGAAGGTTTACCCATTGCATTCCATTTGTTTGGCATGACCTCACCTTTGGTATTTTCACTTAAGATGTGCATTTTGGGTGCTGGGTAGAGGAGGGGTGGAGGAGGTTCTGGAGGAAATGCTCTGGGTTGGCATGAAGGTCTGGGGTGCTATTCAGGCCTCGCTGGATCAGTGGGCGTTGGTATTGTCCTGTTTTTGCTTTAGTCTATCCTGATAGATTTCCTGCCTCAAGAGAAACCCATCTTCCCCTGTGAGCGTGTTTGGCAGTGACTTTTTATTTATTTTTTCAGCATTTCTTTATGAACTCAATCCCCAAAGAAGCCAGTTTCTTGGCTGGGTCCAGAGGATCTGGAAGTGGTTATGGGGTGGGTGGGACTGGGTTCAAAGGTTTGATCTGAGTTCCTGGGGGCACTGGTCTGTCTCCCTCCTCTTTACTCTCCCTTTGGGAGGCTGGCCTTTTGTGGGGGCAATCAAGGTATGGAGACATCTCTCATCTTTCCCCAAGTCTGTGCAGGGACCTGGGTTTTGCTGGCCTGGATTGAATCTTCTAACCTGGGCCTCCTTTCAAGAGCGCTGTGCCCTTTCCCACTCTCCCTCCCTCTCCAAGGAGGAGAGTCAGGCTGGAGCCAAGAATCCTCTTGGGGTGGGTGGGGACAGAGTATTTGCAGTGAGGATGCTGGTGGGAGGGAGCGCTGGTACTTTACAGCCACCCCTCAACTTTCCTCTCCTGGCCATTAAACAAGAGGGACGGGCTGTTGGCATGGTTCAAGTGTTCTTCACTGTGCACTTCCGGACACTGGGACCCTCAGTGTGCCAGCAGCCAGGGGAATTCCTTACTGTTTTTCTTTCCCATCTCAAATCCATGCATGTGCGCATGCTCAACACAGAGCAGGGTGGGCCAGGAGCTCTGTGAGTTCCTATTGTTTAGGGTCTACACTGGGGCAGGTGTAGTCCATGTGCCAGTGCTCTGAGGCTGTGTCAGAGGGTGTGTGTTGGTGTGTGTGAATTATTCTAATCAGCATTCTTCACAGACTCTGCCAGTGCTGGAAAAGGCCTCTGAGCCTGGTGGTGCCAGAGTGTCTGTGTGTGAGTGGGTTTGTGGAGGGCAGGTGTGATGGGGACAGGTTCCAGCCAGGCTGATGGGCAGGGGGTTGCTGTGTCTCCTTGAGGACACATGTTCCACACTGCGAGAGCCAGATGACCAGGGTTCTGTGTGGACAAGTCTGACGTTAGAACCCATTGGTGCTTCTGTGCAGTTGGGGATTTATCTTTAGGGCTGATGGAGACGGCCCCCTCTCACTAGGGCTTTCCTGAAGAAAACTCCAGAAGTGCGAACTGGGTCAGGGCACACACACTGGGTGCAGAACCTTCACTTATGGCGTCTCCATCCTCCCCACACCTTCTCTGCTGGTGGATATGATCTCTGTTTTCTGGAGGAGGAAATGGAGACTGAGAGGTCAAGCTAGACCTCCAGGAAGTGGTGGATCTGGGGTTTGAATCCAGACCCAGGTGGTGCCCAAGGCCATGCTGCTCCACAGACCATGAATGCTTCACACTCAGGCCTTTGTCTATGCCCAACTCAACACCTGAGCATCCCCTTCAAAAGGAGTCCAGGGCACACCTTGGGGGTGGGATCTGAGGGAGGGGCCTGGGTGTTAGGAGAGGGGAGGGGAGGGCTCAGAGGTTACAGGTGTTCTCCAGTGAGACCCTGCATTCTGACTCTGGCTCCATTCCTTACCAGCTGTGTGGCACAGGGCAGGTCTTATGCCTGTTTCATTCTCTTTTAAACAGCAACCTTGCAAGGCACTGGTGGAGATGACATCAGAGTGTACAGGGACCTCTGGGGTCTGTGTTTGCACATTGCAAAATGGCACCAGGAAGCTGTGTTAATATGACCCTTATGACGGTCATCGAGGCATGGCTGGGGGAGGGCACTCTGGGGTGTCTTACTCACCTGATAACACCTGGCCCTGAACGTTCCCTTTCTTTATGTCGGTGCCCTAAAATGAGAAACAGGCAGGTTACTTCTGGGGCAGTGTAGCCGGTACCACCATACTTCAGTCCCCTGGGTCTACTAAGCAAGATGGAAGAGGAGATCTGTGATTGCTCCTGGGAGATGGGCTGTGGGGATTTGGAAGGGGAGCTTCTAGGGCCTGGGGGAGAGAAGACACAGGGTGTCTGAGGGTGGTCAGGAAGTGGGGGACAGAACCCTGACCTCTGGGGAATCCTGATGGGACCCTCCCCAAAGGGCTACCTCATGACTGCTGTCTGTACCCTGAGACTGGCACAGCACTAGGTTATCTGCCTGCAGTTCCGGGGCCCAATTGTTCTCAGGGACTTGCCAACCAGTCCGTCTTCTCAGGAGGACTTGGCTGTGTCTGGGTCCTTTGGGCACATTAGGTCAACGGCATTCTGAGCAACCAGAAGGGAGGGGCTGGACTGCCTGGTTCATGGCAGCTCATTCAGCCCACAGCTCTGGGCAGTTTCTCTGGCCTCAGTTTCCCTCCTCTCTTCTCCCATTTCTCTGCTCCAGTGTCTGTGGGATAATGAGATATTCCTGGGGGCGGGTGCTAATTACTGTTTGTGCAGGACTGGGAGATGCTCAGATGAAAGGGACTGGAGCCGGGCCCCTGGGTCTGTGCCACGGTTCAGGGCCCCAGGCCATGCCAGGGAGCCCTGCGGCCCCTAGGTGTGGAGTTTTATAACCTTAATGATGGTGATTAGTGTGGTGCTTAATTGATTCTGCCAGCACCTAACTGTGCCCCTGGCCTCCTTTCCACCCTACTCTTCCTGGGACAGCCCTTGCCCCTGACCTCTGGGAGGTGCTGGTGAGGGTGCAGGATGATGGAGGAGGGGGTGGGAGGCCCCACTTGGATGGTGGGGGAGACTTGGGCTGGGGGGAGGTAAGAGCCCACCTCTGACTGCCCCCTGGCTCCTTCAGGAACCCACCTGACCTTTAGGCTGCAGCTCATCCTGCCGTCTTCACTTTGGAGTTCCCTGGCCAGTATCCATCCCCTAGCTGTGTCCCTGTGGGTCTAGGTGCCTTAGGTTGGGAGCAGGAGCAGGAGGTAGGACCGCCCCACCCCATAAGCCCAACACAGCTGCTCTCTCCACCCTGTGCAGGCGAGTTCTGTTCTTTCCACTCTTCAGCCCTCCCTACAGGGTCAGGGAGCACCAGGCGGACTTCACATTTAGTCCCCACCCGCTGCAGTGGCAGGCACATGCTCCAGCCCTGCCTGGCCGGTCCTTGGTGGTCTCTTGATCCCCCAGTTTGGCTCTGGCATTGTCCAGGGCTGGCATTAGGCTCAGGTATATTCAACACCTAGAGAAGGGTTGCAGGATGGAGGCCCTTCTCCTCTTTACCTGTCCCTTCCAGGAGAGAAGGTCAGGAACCAATAGGGGGCCAGCAGCCACTCTCCGCAGGTAGCTCTGCTGGCCACCCTAGCAAGTTTGGGAGAGTGGGGGCTGGGGTGGTGGGTGGCGTTGGCCCAGGGAAACCAGCCCAGCCTGGTCTGCACAGCTCGGCAGCTTCCCCCTTGCTCCTCTCCAAGTCAGCCTGGGCCAGGACAGAAGTTTATTTAAACCAAACAATGGCAACCCAGGCTGCCTGTTTCTTTTCAATCCCCACAGGCTTGGGTCCCACCCAGAGTGATAAACAGGCCTCTCTTCCAGAGGGAGGTGCTGAGGGTGGGGGCTAGGGCCTATGGGTCAATGAGCCTTGTCCCCAGAGCTGGGCAAATGTGGAAAGTCTGACTTACAGGCTTGCTCAGGCTGGGGAGCCTCCCCGCACCCTTTCACCCTGGGAGTGTCTTCTCATCCACTGGGGCTGGCTTGGAAAGACTGTGTGCAAACTCTGGGAAGGGGTCACCAAGGTGAGCCATTAGCCCTTCCTGTCTGCCTTCCTTAGCTGTCACCCTGCCCATGTGCTTGGCTGGGCATGGAGGGCATTTGTACTGTTCAGGATCCCTGAGCTGATCCTATGGACAATCACTGATCCTTGCTGGCAGGGAGAGCAGAGAAGGACCCTGTGGCAGGGGGCCCCCACATAGTCAGGGGACAGTGCCACTGTATTTTACTTGGGTAGATTGATTGGCCAGGCTCACTTTTGCCATAAACCTTCCCTCACTGGTTATTCTGAGGGGCTGAAAATTCTACCATAGAATCAAAACCTGGTAGGGGCCTTAGGAAATGAAGTTCTGGAGAAAGTTGGGGTTCAGAGAGGTCAAGCTAATTGTCCTGAGCCATTTGAGCAATGAGTGGAAGACCTCAGAATGTTCTTGGAGGAAGGGGCCATAGACTCTGAGATCCAGGGGCCAGGGGGCTCCAGGGCCTGGGCCTCTTGGCCCACAGTGCTGTCCTGTGTTGAATCCATGACGTCACAATGCGCCCTCCACTCCTCTGGGAGGCATTGCTTTTGGAAGACCTTAGAAAATCATGTCTAGCCTTTGATCACCTTAGAAAGTTGGAACTCTCCAAGGATGGGTGAGATTCAGTTGCAGGAGGTGAGCAGGGAAAATTAAATATAGCAGCATTGCTCGGGAGGCTGAGCCTAGTAGGGTCCCGTAGGGGACCAGGTGGGAGCCCAGCAGTGGACACAGACACCACAGAGGCTGGCTTTGGAAGGAGAACCCACAGGAGGTGAGAGACTGCCAAGTGCTCCCTACACTTTGGGCCTCCTCCCCTCTACCTGCTGCCTCCACCTGCCCCTGCCTGGCCTCCAGGTGTGCTTGCTCCTCTTTAGGAAGGGCCAACCACAGACCAAACCTCCTCTCCCGTACTGTAGCTAAAGACAGGTTGACATTTTCAAAAGGAACTTGTCTAAATACTCAGGTTAAAAAAAGGAAATAATTATGTAAATTACAAGCAGTGTAGACACAGTTGGGTTTCTGATCCTGAAGAACACTGAAAAGTCAAGGATGGGTTTTTCAGAGGTAGGACAGGGACACCTGAGGTGTTTGGGAGGTGTGCTGGGCCTTTCTGAGTGTCAGGGATAGGATGGCCTTGGGGAGAAAAGCTTCTTTATTTGCATCCTCTGGGGCTGGGGGATCTGATACCCATGATCCTTCTTGGGAGGGCATGGGTAAGAGTGGCAAATTGCTCCTTGTACACTCAGGATGATAGAAGAAGAGAATCTGCTCCTTTTTTTTAGAAGGTGGTCCCAGGTGTGTGTGTGTGTGTGTGTGTGTGTGTGTGTGTGTGTGTAGGATGCTGGGTACATGCATGACTGCCTGGCATAGGAATAGGCACAATTTATTCTAATCAGTCGGAGGAGCTGGGCCCTCTGGACACTTGTGAGTTCCTGCATTTATAGAACATGCGATTTCCTTTTCAACTCTCTCCCACTTAAGCACCCAGTGGAATATGCATGTGAGATACTGAGGAAACGTTGGGGCTCAGTTGGGGCCATGGCAACCCCAACACCGTGCAAGGACAAGGAGGACAGAGGACTTTTACATGTCCTGCCTGGTTTGTCTCAGGTCAGGTCAAGAGCACAGGGCTGGAAGCCAGAGGTCTGTCGCACCCACTATTAGTCTATGTCCCTAGCAGTTATTCTCCAGGGCACTCTCCCACCCATTGATCTCACAACACATCACCTGTGAAGAGGGCAGAGAGTGTTATCCCCATGAGACTAGAACCAAAACAGAGGGGCATCACCCTCTCCAGGGAAGGGACTGCACCCTGTCATTTTCTAGTCCCTGGGATGCTTTGCACACTGTGGGTGCGGAACACACTGATCCTCTAGCCTTTACTACCTCAGTCAGCTCTATTTCCACCACTACCCTTTGTTCTGTCCCTGTGGGGACACCTGAGAGCTGTACTTTCTGAGGGCTTTCATGAGGTGAGGGTCCAGAGGCACTCCCCCCTACCCTGGGTAGCCTTGCAGGCAAAGGCCATGTGCCTGCACTTGGTGGTGAGCTCTGCTGGGTGGGGAAGAGGCGTCGCTCTTGCTGGTCTCAGCAGAGATGCTGGCCTGTGTCCTCATTCCCCTTCAATTACCTCCAGGCATCTACCCACCCACCTGGGCCTTTTCGAAGGCCCCAGGTCCTCACACTGGCCGACCCCCCAAAAGAAGGTCAGCGGCACGTTTCTTCACACACGAGAGATATGATTTAACCTCGTCACCCACCTCTTTCCATTTGGACAATCACTTCTGCCTGGCGGGGAACCTTGGCTAGGGTGGGAATTTTCACATTTTGTGATCTCTGAGAGGGTGGAGAGGGGAGGCATCTGAAGGGCCCTTAACTTGAAAGGTGAGGTTCAGAGGTATGAAGGAGAGTGGAGGGAGAATTGAGCAAAACTGAGCCCTCAGGTGGAAGATGGAGGGCGGGGGAAACCACAGAAGGGAAAATAGAGTCAGAGTGGCAGACTGCTTGACACTGGCACCGAGCGAGAGAGTTCCTTGATGTTTTTTGCACCGCTGCCTGCAAGCTGCCAAGTGGCAAAGGATCCAGGAAAAGGCACAGCCCTGGAAAGTGCTACCCAGAGCTCTGTGCAATTTGCAATTAACAAAGGGTAAGTGACTGGAAGACACTGACAGCTCCCAGGCTCTGAGGTCCCCAGGGGCCATGGCGGCCAGGCCACTGAGTGAATGCTGGCTTGGAGAAATTCAGGGGGACTGAGCCTGCTCCAAGGGAAAGACTTCCAGTCAATTAACCCCATGGCCTGCTCTTTTGCCCTGGGGCTGGGGAAAGGAGGGACCACCACTGAGGTGGGTAGAATGAAGCCCACCAGGGCAGGAAGCAGTAAAAAGGAGGCACACAGATCTGAGTCCTCCTGGGACCTGAGTGTTTCTGAACCCTAGCAGGTAAAATGGTCAATTATTTTATGCACCCGTTTCCTTTGAAAAATGTCAAGATCAAAGACTAGATAGGCCTCTTCCTAGCAACCTTATGGGCAGTGGGGACAGCATGCTAAATATCTTCTTTAGAATATACCTATAGATGGGCAGTGGATGCTGGTATCTTGACACCAGTTGGCAATAGGACCCCTGGGTTTTCATTCCTCGTTTGGCTTCAGATCTGGAGTTGTTTATGTCCCAGGCTTCCAGATGCCAAAGTGTGGTGGGGTGGGGTGTGACCAAGCAGGAATAATTTGCTTCTTCAGGTAAGTAGATATCCAGGATGGGAAGAGCTTTAAGAACGTCATTATCTTCCTTCATACTGGGTAAGAGGCAGGATATCCCAAGGCCCAGGTCAAGGTCGGTGGGGTCTATGGGTTGAATTTTATTTTTTATAGTATTAGGGATTGAACCCAGGGTCCAGAGCATGTTAATGCTCTACTGCTGAACTACGTCTCTGCCCTCACTGCGGCTTGAAAAGTGAGGGTTGTCTAGGCCCTTTGTTCCAGGACATGTGAAGTGTGTGTGGTTCCGGAGCCTGTGTGTGTGAGCATGGAGCTGGTCCTGATGGCTGAGAGATGGGTAGAGGAATGAATGAATGAGAAGCTCTGTATCGGAGATGGAAGTACAAATAAGATACAGTTCATGGTATTGAGTAGCTCAAGGTGTAGTGGGGTAGATAAATCAACAAGTAATTATGACAGGCCTAAGTGATTGAGGTCTACAAGTGACCAAAGAGGAGCACAGATGCTTGGGATGGTGATTAGGGAGCTATTGAATGGAGGCTGTGCTTTGGGCCTTGAAGTATGCATAGGAGTTTTTTTTTTGTTTTGTTTTTGTTTTCCAATGGACAAAACAGGAAAGGGATGGTCTGCGCCAGCTGAGCAATCTGCCTCTGTAATGTCTGAATGTATAGCGAGACATGAGAAGATTCCCCAGGAATGGGCTGTCTTTTGAAGCAAGAACCAGCGTGTGTGTTTGGAAGAGACTCAGGAGAAGGCTAGAAGAGCAGGTGGGAGGTGAGGCTTGAATGGCAGGCAATGCTTCTGATTTCTGAGAAGCAAAGCTATCAGCAGGCTGACCCTGAGTCCACGGATCCCAGGCAAGGCTGTTTCTGTTTTCCAAATACTCGGCAGTTGTGTCCCAGGAGGTCACCAGCGCAGGCTGTCTGAGCTGCCACTTGGGTCAAGTAAATATATGAGTGGGGTGGAACTCTGGGTCACTGCCCCTGTGGCAGGACAGAAAGGATGCTGCTGAGTGTGCCACTCATTAATGGCCTTGCTCAGCGTTGAGTCCAGGACTCCTGACTCCAAACACCTTCCCTTTACAAACAGTTGCTTTTTTGTTTCAGGTCATAAAAGGTCTAAGTGTTTATTGAAAAAAATTAAGATTTAAAACACAGAAAAGCACTAAAAAGAACAAGAAATAAATCCCTGGATCATACCACATGGAGATACTGTCCTGAGAACTTCCTTCCTTTCTTGTCACACAGGTGCCAGCTTCCAGTCCCTAGCCTGCCTAGGACCTACAGTGACTGGGACTCCCACCTGCCTGTCCTGGGAGGGCCTCTTGCTTGGGGACACGGACCCGAGTTACTTTCAGTCCCTGAAGCCCAGATAGCTGAATCTACCCCAGAAATTGTGGAGCCACCCTCTGACCCTTGTCTGTCATGGGTCACTCATTCTCTGGATATGGCTCAGGGGAATGGTCAGGAAGAAGGTAGGAAGAAGAAAAGGAATCAAGCGCACAATATATGAGTAGATCAGAGAAATTAAGACAGGTGGAAAGCAAATGCCAGCAGCTGATAGCTCAATATGATTAGTGTTTGAACTAGAGATTGTCATTTCTAAATACTCAGGACAAAAGTCAAAGCTTTTGGTATCAATATCTCCCAAACACCCCATTTATCTGAAATTGTGTAGGCTATAGGGTATACCTCCTAAGTACATTTCCTGATACCTTGAGTCTTGTATTTTTAGTTTCCTGACTCCTTTTATCTTAACTATTTTGGATAGCTATCTTATCAAAACACTAGTTCTTGTCTTCTAAAACACATGACATGGAGAAGATCTTCCGTAATTTTCAACACCACTGTGGTTGTCACAGTGAATACCAATTTTGGACCCTACTACAGCACCAAGCTGCAAAGCTGGAAAGCAAATAAAAAGAACAGGGCCCTTCAGCCTTCCACACCTCAACCTCCTTAGGAGCCAATAATGGAATGTTTACTCAGTGGTCACCACCTAAAGAAAGGGGAACTCCCCTGGGGGAATGCCTGTAGAGTGCCGGCCAGGTTCTGTGCATGAATTTGCTTACTCTGGTACTGCTTTCCAGGAAATCCCTGCTAGGGTACAGTGACCCTTGAAGACCCCCAACTTGGAGGGCAAGGGCCCACAGCCCTGCTTAAGGTGTCATGCTTTGGGGTCTGTCTTCTGGCAGCCACAAGGACTAGGGAAATGGAGACATGTAGCCACAGCAGCCTACTGGCACAACTCAGTATCTAACATGCCCATTCTACAGGGCATGCCAGCCTCAGCCAATGTCATTACCGCTTAGCTGCGTGGCTTTGAGCAAGCCACCTGATTTTGCAGTGTCTCAGTCTCCGTAGCTACAGAGTTGGTAACGATACAGCCTTGGTTTCTTCACAGAGTTGTGAAGATGCGATTAGGAAATTGAGTGTTCTGAAGTCCCACAGTGCCATCCAAGTGCAAGGGTCATTACTAAGCTGAGCTCCTGGAGGAACTTTGCCATGAAAGTCTCCGTGGAGGAGGGATGAGGGGCTCAGGGGCCGCAAGCTCTCGGAGCCCATTCCACCAGCAATCTTTGGCCTTTATTTGGTTGAAACAGGTCCAAGAAGCCTCTGGGTAGGGTCAGCCTCCTGAGGCTAATGGCTGTGCCGTGGGCTTGGAGGTTATCCAGCTGTGACTGTGGCCCATCCCGCTGGGTCTGTGCTCACTCGGGGTACACAGAGTGAGTGGTGCATGATGTTTATTAATATGCCTTGATGAGGGGCATTAATATCTCTTAATGACACCATCTGAGCCTGGCCTCTTTCCCTCGCTCCTTTCTTTCTCTGCCCTCACCCCCATCTTGCAGAGCCACACACTGTGTCAGGGACACAGAGACATAGGCAGGCTGCAAGGAGGCTCAGGACAGAGAGCCAGCTGCCGCCTAAGGGGGAAGGAGTTCTGTGGCATGGGGAGGTCCAACCTTAGGGACCAAAGGGACAACGGGAAGCGAGCCAGATGCTGCTGCGACTGCTTAGGTGGAGGCTTGATCAGGCACTTCATGGCGACAGGGACAAGGGAAGCAAAAAAACAGTGGCAAGACTGGCGGGGGTGAGAGAGGAGCTGGGGCTGAGTGGGGGCAGCTTCCCTGAAGGGAGCAGTGTGAGCAGCAGGCCAGCGGGCCTCCAGGAGTCAGGGGAGAGAGCCAGCCCAGAAGCGGCAGCAGCGAGAACACACTTGCAAAACATCCTTGCACATTGCCCGCTCACACTCTCACATATGCTCACACACACTCACACACACTCACTTGCACAAACACACACTGCAGCATGCTCACATACTCGTACACATGTGCTCACACACACTCACTCACCCCTGGAAATGTTCTCATATACACACGCTCACAGCCCACACATGTTCACACACACAAATCAGTACACTCATAGCAGTGCATGCTCACACATGTGTGCACACATACACATGTTCATACACTTACATAACACACAATATATTCACACATACCCTCTCACACACTCACACATGTCCTCTCACACTCACCTACATGCTCATAATATACACAGCTATAAGCTCACATATATGCATATATACATACACACCCTGTGTAAGTGCACACGAATGCACAGATGTTCCCACACTGCCCTCCTCCATGGGAGGAGCAGGGGATGGTGGCATCTGGGAAGGGACCATGGATCTAGGAGAAGTGAGTGTGGGATTCTCTAGCACCTTGCAGGGCACCCGGACAAGCAGACAGCTGATCAGGACTGGGATCTGAACAGGCACCGAGCTACCTTGTTCCACCACGGGTGTGAGGGTCGTGGGCCAGGAGCTGTGGAGGGTAGTGGGAGAGGAGCCATCAACCAGGAGCAGCCGGGCACCCAGACCCCGCCTTCCTCCCAGGCTGTATGTAGGAGGCTGAAGGAAATGATTAGGAAAGTGCTGCAGTTAATCCCCCAAACAAACAGGGCTTGGGAAACTGCAACCCAACCAGAGAGGAGGGACTGGAGGGCTCACTCCCCAGCCTGGGCTCTTATCACTCCATCTCTTATCTCAAGCAGCCCATTTTTTCTAGCTGGGTGGCTGCACCCCCAGAAGGAAAGAACAAGGGAGGACTCATTTGCAGGGAGCAGACATTTGCTCCCCAACTCTGGCTGGCCAGAGGGTTCCAGAAGATCCCTGGAACCCACCCAGCCTAGGGCTATGGTACTTGGCCAGGCTGGTGTCTGGAATCCCATGCCTTCAGCTCCTGGGTGGCTATAATTGTCACCTGGGGTACCCGGGGTTCTGCAGTGTCTGGCCCAGCAATTTCCTCAGACTCCTCACCCTACCAGTCCTCTGCCTCCCCTCTTGTTGGCTGAGAGGTACCCCTAAGTCCCCTACTTGAGCCATCCTTCCGGCTCTCACTGCCAACCAGGAAATGGTCAACTGTCTCTGGGCTACGTCTCCCTCCCCACTTCCCATTGAAGAGAGGATTGTTTTCTCTCCAGCACCCAGCCACCTGGGGTGGGGTGGGGGACTGGAGTGGGAGTTTGCCCCACCATCAGGAGCCACCACATGGCCTCACTGGGGGAGACCTGCAGTAGTGGGAAAGGGGAATCAGGTTCCTGCGTTCCCTCTTCCGCTCTTCCTTGCTCCTTTGCCCTGTTTCAGAATTCCATCCTCAGCTCTGGTGGGAAGGGAAAGAATAATTCAACTTTTGAGTCTCTTTTCTTCCCTACCAACGGGCCCAGGCCTGGGGCTACCTTATGAACAGGGAGGAAAGAAGAAAGGAGGAAGAAAGCAAGTAGGGAGGAAGGAAGGAAAGAAGAAAGAAAGGAGGGAGGACTCAATGGAAGAAAGGTCAGGAATACAAGAAAAGATGCTGGCGTGATGAGTTGGAGACTGTGTGAAATCGGTGCCTGTTAGAGTGTGACAATGAGCAGAAATAGTCTAGCCCCTTTGGAGTCCTCACTTGCTTTTCAGAGGACTGACCGTGAACCTTCCTGGTCCCCAGCCCCTTGCTACTCAAAGTGCCTGTCCTCAGAGCTCCTTAGAAATGCACCATTGGGCTCCACCCTAGGCCTCCTGAATCAGGATGTTTCTCTTAACAAGAAGTGATTCTCTCCCTCCCCCATCACACACACACACGCACACACACACACACACACACACACACACACACACATCACCATCTTGAGGCACCAGCCTGCCCCAATGTCCTGCCAGAACCCTTGGGGGTCTCTGGGCCCAGGAGGGGGACTGAATCCTCTTCAGACCTGTGGTGGCAGTGATAGGTGGGAACCCTCTGAGCCTTTCTCAGGATCGTCACCCTTTCCTGTCTCTTACAGGCTTTGGCCCCCTGGGATGCCCCTTCCCCTAGCAGGACCTGGCTAAGGCGGCCCTGGCTCTCAAGTGAGATGGTTCGGTTGGGTGGTCATAGGAAGTGAGTTGTGCAGGAGTCAGCAGGGAGGACTGGGGGCAGGAGCCCTTCCTCCTCTGTCCTCTGCTCAGAGCTGGGATGCTCTGAGCCCTTGAATTCCTGGGTGGGTGGGGGTCTGCTAGATGGGTACACAGGTGGCACAACTGTGGGTGCTTGATACTGATTGGTGCTCCCTCCTCAGACCATGCTGCTCCTGCCTACCCTATGTGAGAAGGAGGTGTCTGTTCCAATGTGGGCAGGGACCTTGGGGCCTGGGGTAGGAAAGAGATAGGAAGGTAGGGACAAGGAGCTATTGCTGTCATAGCCTATGGACCAGAGGAAGGTATGTAGAGTGGCCTAGGTTTGAGGGTCACAATCCACTGCAGGGCCCTGGTCCCAGAAGAAGGCAGACAGTCACTTCCTGGGTTTTCTTTCTCCTAGATACCCAAGCAAGTAGCCATGACTGGGGAGCTGCTACTCTTTATCCTCTTCCCTGGCTGTGACAGGGCCTTTGTATCCCTGCCTGCTTGTGACAATTATGGCCAGGGATGGGTGGATGTAGTCTGCCAGGGTCCTGCTGAGCTCCAGGGCTGCGCAGTTGTCACCCAGCACCAGGGCTTGCTCACATTCTATTTTGTCAGCTTTTACAGTGCCCAGCAGGCAATTGCCAACCTGGGGAGCTTGGCAATCATGATGAAAAAAATCTAATTTAGAAGCAAACTTCACCCTGACCTTACAGTTGGTGCCATGGGTCCCTGCATGGGAACTGACATGACCCCAGGAGAGGAAGGTGGATCTGGGTGGGCACTCGTTAAGGGAAGCTCAGGGCTGGTGGGAAGGTTTGCATGCAGAAGAACCCCACTGCCTCCCTGGCAGGCATAGAACTGGGTTCAGGGCGGCTCGTGGTGTTTGGCATATAGTCCTGGTGGGAGCATCCTCAGTTTCTTTTAAAGTGTTGAAATAAACTTTGCACAATCTTGAGGAGGGCCCGGCCATTCCAGGTGATGGTGCTGAGGGGCATGAGGAGATGGGAGGAAAGGCCCAAGGGTAACAGCAGCGGAGAACCCCCCCAAAGGAGTCAAGGAACAGCTGCTGACTCCCCAGGCCTCACAGTCCCTGTGGTGTCGGGCTCACCCTACCTCCTTCCAATCACAGCCCACCATGTTTAGTGCCCAGAGAGGCCCCAGAGATCTTCTAGATAAGGAATCTGGGCATGCAGAGCACCTAGGCAAGGCCACAGGGAGCAGAGACAGACTTCTCCACTGAACTTCCTGTCGTAATCAGGTATTTGCCCTAGCAGCTGAGGCTAGGCTATAGACAAGCAAGGGGCCTTTAATGAATGCAAGGTGACAGCAGATTAATCTGCCTGCTCTGGAGGCTGCTCCTCTCTGTGGGCTCTAGCTGTGCTCCATTCGGCTTCCATAGCCTGCACCAGCGAGGTGGCCTCCAACCTATTACTATTTTGTCCCCTGTCCCTCAGGCCTGCAGCCCTGCCATGCCTGAGGCTCTCAGGTCTGGCCCTGGAAGATTGGGCTTGTTGCTCCTGCATTTTGTTCCTGGGTGTTCCCCTGTGGTGATGTAGTCACCTCTCTGGGGACATGAAGGAGGCAGATTGCAAGGGGAGGACCAACTAGCTGCTCAGTGGGATTTGTGGGAAGGATTTAATTTAGGAGGTGAGTGTGGCATTGCCTAGACAAAAGCAGGTGGTTCATTTTTCAGTCACTTGCTGACCATGACCTTGAGAAAGTAGCCAGGCCACCAGATCCTAGGCCTTATAGGAAAAGGTGAAGAGAGAAGTAGGGGTTGGGAGAGTCTTCCCTTTCCATCCCAGGTCACAGCCCTGCCCTGACTCCTAGCTGATGCCAGCTCAGTTTGTTGCGAGCTCCTGCTACGTGGGCAGCACAGAGGACCTGGTGGAGGACAGGAAGGGCTTCCTGGAAGGAGCTGTATAGAAGTGCCACTCAAGGAGGGTGGGGAGAGCTGCATGCTGGGGGGGCCTCTCCTGCCACAGTCAGATCTGGACAGGGCCTCCAATTCCCCAAATAAGCCACAGGCCCTTACCACTTCCAATGTGAGCGGCTGGACCCTCCCCTTGGCTGCCTGGCTGTCCTGGGAAGAGGAAGCCTGCCCTGAGGGGCAGCAAGAGTCAGCCTAGGAACTCAGGCTTCTGACCTTCTCCTGGAGGGGACCCCCTGCCTGGAAGTGGAAGCAGAGCTCATCTTTGGGGGAGAACCCCCTCAGTTTCTACTGCAATAAAGAAAGGGCTTGAGCTCTCGCTGTAGCCTCTAATGACGGGGTTGGGGTGTAATGAATATCTGTGAGCTCATAAAACAGGCTAATGACGGCCCTCATTTCATGGACCCTTTCATCCTCACTGTTCCCAAAGCAGAAGGGACTGTCCTGGGGGCTGAGGCTCAGAGTAGCAGGACAGCAGCTGTTTGGGGTTGGGGGGCATGGATTCAGGAGGCTAACTTTTCCTCCCCCAGCCTTTATCTGGTTGAAACAGCCTGAGGAACTGCATGGCTGAGCAGCGCAAGGAGCAGTGTAGGGAACTGGACATGGGCAGGGTCTGGGAAGGGAGGAGGCACAAACCCTGGATTCTTAAGAATGGAACACTTGCAGGTAGAAAGCCCCTGGGCAGCACCACCCCCTTCCTAGGGCCAGGTGCTGATAGGTGCTCACTGAATCATCTCAGCATCCATCCAACACCTGAGAAGGACTGGGCTCGGGAAGGGAAGGGCTGGCCTGCTGATTCACCAGCAACACCTGTGTTTTGCTTGGGAGGTCTCCTGCTCAGGGACCAGCCAAGCCTGACCCTGTTTGGCTTCCTAGAGCTCTGTGAGCTCACAGCCTGGGGTGTTGTGGCAGCAGGCCAGAGTGACCTGCTATGCAGGAGGATTTCTAAAGAGATACTTGTCCCATGTTCCCAGGACTCATTCAATGAGAGAGATTCAAGTTGCTGTTTGAACACCAGCAACTTGAATGACCACTGAAGAAACTGGTCAGGAGAACATGAAATCACCTGGGATCAAACGTGTAACGGAAATCAACAATCCAACCCACTTTCCACAGATAAGCACATGCTGGAAAGGGGCTGGGAGTGACCAGGGGGTCTTGGTGAGTGTAGTACCTAGGGAGGTGGGATGGGCAGAATCAGAGCCCCCACCTATCCAGGGAATGGAGAGACAAGCCTATTGTTTTCCCCAGAGCTCTGGAACTGCCTAAGTCAGGTGGGGTCTTCAGGTCACAGCCTGGACAGCGTTCACAGGCCACCCTGGCAGGGTCTGTGAGTGGCAAGAGATTCATTTATGAGTCAGCCTGCAGCCTCAGTGTTCCCTTCCAGGCACTGACCCTGCCCCGCCTCCAGGTGGCCTGCAGATACTTGGGGTCAATGGAGGGCATTTGATCCCAAGAATGAGGGTTCCTTGTGCCCAAACCTAGCCTCCTCTCTTCTTGACCTCTCTCCTCTGAGACAATTGTCTTCTTATAAGGCAGGGCTGACAAAAGTGCCACCCCCCCAGGTCAGGGTAGTTTTCTGGGGAAGCATGATAGTAGGAAAGGAAACTTTAGAGATGTCAAATCCTTGGTTTGGAGAGTGGGGAGCGAACGGGCCCGTGAGTCACTCAGAGGTGGGTCGTGGCTGTGGAGGGTGAAGGCAACTGTCCTGGTTGCAGAGCCAGCACAGTGTATTCCAGGTGCGTCAGGCATGCGGGCATCACCGTATCAACCAATCCTCCTCCACCAGGAGACCCAGAGGGCAGAGACTGTCACCCCTGATTTCATGCGGGGGGCCACAGCCCTTGAGAGGTTAGTGACTCCCCAGGATCGCAGTCCCACCTGGCAGCAGGTCTGCAGGGGGAATCCAGGAGTCCTGGCCTGTCTGTCTCCTGACTCACAGCCCGGGGGTTCCTCTGCCTGTGCCTCAGAACGAAGCAGCCATGTGCAGCGAGCCTGTCCTGAGGGGAGGGATGGTTCCTTTCCCCTTCACTGGAATCGCTCTGGAGACCCTGGATGTGCTCACGTGGGCTGGAAGAGCCCGTCTCGAGCTTCCTGAACTCTCCTGTGTCATGACAGTGACAGAAGACAGGGACAGGCCACTTAGTGCAGTGCCCACTTGACTTAGGGGACTGAGTGCCATGGTGAAGGGGAGGGGACTGTGGTGAGTCAGCAAGTCCCTGTCCTTGAGTTCTATGGAGGTGTTCGCAGCAACCTAATGGGGAAGGGAGCCCTGCAGGGATGTGGGCAGCCTGGGTGATTCAAAGGTCGTGTGGCCCCATGGCTAGAGGCCCCCATGCAAGCCTGACGCCCTCCTCAGGGCCTCTGTCTAGTTTGACCAACAGGAGCTGATGAAGTTCCTGCTGAGCTTGGCTCATAGGTTTCCCCATCTCAAGAGTGCTTCTCGGCTTCTCTTGGTTCTTCCTGTTCACTAGGTGCTTCTTTTTCTCTAGGAAGCCTTCTTCACCTGCCCTTCTTCCTGCACTTCCTCCCTGGCCCCCATCCTTTTCTCTACTGTGGTGTGGGCCCCCACTCTGCTGGGATCCTTCTTCTGCCTCTCCTGACAGTGAGCAGTTTCATGGGATCTCCGCCTATCCTCTACCTCTGCCTGTCACACAGGAGGAAGACACATGGTCAGCATTTGGGGCAGAGAGGCCTGCTTTGCCCATGAATTCTACATCTATCAGGGCCCTTCCAAACCACAGCAGCCCCAAGGCAGAAAGCCGAGGCTCAGGCAGGCCTTGTCCCAGACCTTAGGTGGCAGAACTGGAATGAAAGTCAGGCATCTCTGACTTGATGGGGGCAGCTCTTTGTCCAGCTCAATGCTGTTTCTCAAATGCTTGCTTAGAAGGATGCGGGAGGAAGTGACAAAATGGATTGTTCTTGTGTCTTTGGGATGGATCAAAGTGTCTCCTGGTTTGAAAAACATGCCCAGTGGTGGCAGGAGAAGCACTTTAATATCAGTAGACCTTCCTTCTTTCCTTTCCTTCTTTCTTGTTTTGAAGACACATAAGATAACATATTTGCTAACATGGACTGTGAAAAGGACATCAGGGTGCCCCTGTTAGGTCTTCCCTCCAAGTGGGAGAGAGCAAGGGGCACCTTTGACAATCAGGAGCTCAGGTGTGGGAGCCACCTGGGAGATGGAGGGTGATCAGTTGGCCCCTGGTCATGGTGCCTGGGATTCATCCCAGGCTCTGGTGCTTCTGGAGTGGGTGAGGAGAGTTTGAGTCTTCCCGGGGTAGGACTGCAGGGTCAGGGTGGCCAGACAGGAGAGCCCAAGTCACCTCTTCCCCCTCCCTTCTCCACCTCTCTTTCTCTTGCTCAAGCCTCTTTCTCGCCTCTCTCCCTCTCCCCTCCTCTATTCTGCCCGCTCACTTCTTCTCTCTTCCTCTTTCTTTCCTTTCTCTGTGGGAGACCTCAGCCCTCCATCAGGGAACCGTTTCCTCTGGGCAACTGATCCCCAATCTACCTGTGTCCAGATCAGCTCTGTCCACTACAGCGCTCTGTGACGTTTGGAATTCTCTCCCCCTGCACCAAGCTACAGAGTGGCAGCCAATTGAGTGTGCTCATCAAATACTGCAAGGGGAGTCGGCGCTTCTGAGGGGCAGGGTTACAACAGCAGCGATTTCACTTTAGTTCATGTCAGTGGGAGAGCCACTCCTTGTTAGTGGCTACTATACAGGACATCAGAAGGTTTCTAGGGGCTCCTACTACCCTGTTTAGGCCCTCACCCTCCTCAGGTGCCTTTGTCTAGGCACAGCCTCCCAATTTGGTACCTCAAGAGTACACAGGTGTGCGTTCTGAGCTCAGAGTTGGGTGACATGGATGCTTTTCTGTAAAATAATGAGGATAATTTATTGCAAGGCTTAAAGTCTCTCTCCAGTTCTAAGGCTGTTTCTTTGTGCAGAAGGCTGCTCTGAGTGAGCCAGTGTGAGCAGCAGAGCAGGCGGGATCATGTGTGTGTGTGCAGTGCACCTATGTATGCATGTGTTCGTCTATGTGTGCTTGTGTGTGCGGGTGTGCACACGGAAGGAGGAGGGGGGCTATGAGAGCAGCAGCAGGCCCTTAGCGGATCCTGCTTCTCTGCCAGACCCCACCTCACTGAATGGCCTGAGACCAGCAAAAGGGTTGGCGGCTGCAGAGTTAACAGAAAGGCTGCAACCTCAGTGGGCTCCTGGCAGGCTTTTGCCCACTCCCTGGCCTGGGCTTTTCCTGCAGTGCCCAGGCTTCCACTTTGGCCATAAAGTCTCCTGGGAAGTCTTCCCACAGAGGCCACAGGGACTTTCTCAGGGACTGTGTGAGTATGCCTGTGCATAGGTTGAGCCTCAAGTGGCATGCATGCTCTCCTGCAGAGCCATGGGCCAGGGCTGGGGAAGAGGTCTGTCCCTGCCTGGGTGGAGGGAGGAGGGAAGGCTTTGCCTGGATCCATGCCTTGGCTTACGCAATGCTCAGACTCTCAGTCAACTTGAGCAACTGGGGCGCACGCGCACATACAAACTCCCACACGCACACACATGCACACACATCTGCACACACGCACACACATGCATGCTCACAGCCCATGTAGAGAGGAGTGAGGAAGTGAGATGAAATTGCCTTTGCTGCTTTGCCCTCCTACCCAGCTTCTGCCCCCAGATCTCCCTGGATCTGGTGAGAGGAGGGGCATCCCTGAGAGAGGGCTGCTCTCAGTTTGCTTGGGTGTGGCCGTGGCTTCAGCCTAGGTCTGGAGTCAGATGGACCATGGAGATCAGGGCTCCAGGGTAAGGGGAGAGAAGCCCAGCAGCCAGAATCTGATGGAGAGCAGAGGCTGCCTTGTCTTCCTGTCTCAGAAAGTGCCCAAGCCTAGGGAATCCTGGGTTGCAGAACCCGCCGGGCAGAGTGTTGCATCAGAGCGAAACTGTGCTAGATGCCTGGAGAAGAGGGCAATGAGGGCTTGTGAGCCTTATTTTCCAACCTCGAGGTGCATGGGGTCAAGACCTTGACCTCTCTCTACTGGCTCTCCTCCCAACACTCTTCTGCAACAGACTGCTCATGGATGGAGGTGGTCTCTGGGGGGAGTAAAGAATGGCAGTGTGAGTCAGAGGTCACCAGGCTTTCATCAGCCCTGAGTCAGAGGGAGGGCAAGGAAGAGGCTGGGAATAACTTCAGGCAGTCTTGGGGTTCCTAGGAACAAGAGCATCTAGGAAAAGAGCCCTCCTGGAAGCTACAGGGCTCCCAACTGGCAGATTGAGCCTTTTCTTGTCCATCGTGACACCCCAGGAAAGCAGGAGAGGCTACCAGAGGCTTGAATGCTTTAGGAGCAGAACTTCTGTATCGTTCTGGTGGGGACCTGATCCAGTTGATCCCTTGAGTCCCTCTGAACTACTTAATTCCCCCAGAGGCTTCACCACATCAGTGCTGCTTTGCCCTGTGGACCATTAAGAGCCCACTGAGAGTCTGTGTGGTCCCACTTCTGGGACTGGTGAATGACAGTCTGGGGTCAGGGGATCTAGATGGATGTGGGTACAGGAGGGCATATCCCATGGGGCTCTGTTGCAGAGTCTGCATTTGCTCCAGGGTTTTGCCTCCCTGGAAGTGGGAAAGAGCAGGGATGGCTTTTGGGTTATGCATGGTCTTGGTAAGGAAGCTGTGGGGTGTGTTGCTCTTTATCCTAGCTGGCAGCACTGACTTCTCTCAGTACAATTATTGGGAGGCTGAGGTCTGGTTGTTTGGTACCTCCCCAAGTCTCTGTGGACCCCTCTGTACCTCTCGTTGCTTTCAGTCTGAATGCAAGAGGTCTGATGTATGTCATGTTAGCCCCAGCAACACTCCTGCTTTCCTGGGCTCATGACCTCCACTTATCTGCTAGAGCTCATGTCTGCCCCAGTGCTCTTCCCATCTCCCCTCTCCCTGGCCACTCATAACAGCATGTGGAACATCTCTCCCAGGTGGTCTGAACGTTGCCTCTGTGTGTGCAGTGGGTGCTGCGGGCAGCTGTGCAGGTATAGAGGAGCCATGAATGACAGGAGCCACAAGAGAGCCTGGCAATCCCTCAGCCAGGTCCACCTTGCATTTGACAAAGGAGCAAATTCATCTGCATGACCAGATACAGGCACAAGTGTGGGTATAAAATCCAGTTCTACTGACTCCCAGCTTGAGATTCTCTATAAAAAGTGAGCCCTTTCATTTTCCTAGAGCTTGAATATGGATGAAATTGGGAAAAAATTATCTAGGAAGAATTTTTTTTTTCTTCCAAAACCAAGGTGGATGGTTCTGGGCACATGGTTGGGATTTAATAAATGTTTGTTGATTGACCTGCTCCTCTGGGTGACTCCTGTCTCATCCTTGCCCTTGTCACTCCTGGGGAGAGTTAGCCAGGTGACCCACTCCCCTTATCCTTAGGGTCACAGTTTACACTGTCTTAGCTCTGCTTAGCACTGAGACCTGAATAAAGGAGTAGGTCTACACAGTGCAGCCAACCTGACTGACTGTTAGAGAAATAAACAAGATGTTATTGTGCCTAAGGGAGAGAAGTTGCATCAAAAGTGTCTCAGAAAGGAAAAAAGCCAATTTTTTTTTCTTATGTGAGATGCATGGATAGGGGGAGAGAGAGAGAGAAAAAAAAAAAGCCTAGGTAATTAACTTAATAGGCTTCTTAAAGAATGCCCTTGTGAGTGATGTTCAACACATTCAAGTGTTGACAAGAAGGCATTGAACTTGACGCCCACGCAGCGGGCAGAAGCATGCGCTCGGCTCTGACACACCTTCTTTGTCTGAAACTTGTAGTAAAACTCAGTGCTGGGTTGTGAAATCTGTCCCAGGGAATCCATGTTGCAGGGGCTCCAAGGTCAAGCCCCCTGCTTCAAGGGGTCTTGGTAGGGTTCTAGGTAGGGTTGGGATGGACCAGGTTGGCCACCTGGACTAGGATCCCATGTGTAGGAGAGTAGAGGTGGTGGTCCTCACCTCGAAGCCCAGAGAGGCTTTTATATGTGCATGAGACCTGGGAGGGCTGAGGGTTCCCAAGATAATCTGTGACTTCTGGAGAGGGGGTCAGAGCAAAGTCCTGTCCCTTCCTTCCTAGACCCAATTGCCTTGGAGAGTAGGAGATACCCAGGACCCTAGGTTTCCTAACTTGATGAACTAGAGTGAACAGAAGGAGGAATCCAAGTGAACATGTGAATACAGAATTTCTTTTTCTCTGATGTCCACAGTGGGAGAGAGGCCCCCAGTCCTTGGTGGGCTATGGAAATAGGAGGCTTGTCTCAGAGCGGGGAGGTGTGTGTGTGTGTGTGTGTGTGTGTGTGTGTGTGTGGAGGGTGTTTAAGAATATTTAAGTTGCTCTTGATTGCAGCCGTAGGAGTGCAAATCACAATTCCTGAAACAGAGAGAGCCCCCTGCCAAGCAGCTTTGCCTCCAAGGCCCTGGATGAGGATGGGCCTTGGCCTCTGAGCGTGCTGAGCACTATCAGCCTGCCTTCCGGCTTGTCTGTCATCCAGCCCTCTCTTCCTGAGCTATCCTCTCTTTCTGTGACGTTAGGCTCAGACTTATCAGATCGGTTCTCAGGCTGGGACCTGAATGGCAAGGACTCTCACACAATTTTGGCAGCCAGATTTGTAAAATGGAAAAAGGTGGCATGAATATCTCTGTGAAAGAACTTTTTTCCTTCTTAGATACTTAACAAAATGCTTTGAAAGTTTAATAATGTAAAGCTACAGTTACCTGGCCACCCAGAGGCAGCTGATCTTCAGGCAGCCATCTAAAAATCCCATTTGACTACCATGGTTAATGGGTTTCCAGTCTGGCAGAAAGACCAATATTGCCCCTCACCTAATGCCATGTACCGGAACTGCATGTGTCTATGTATGTGGTGGAGTTGGGAGATGACTCCTCACATACAGTTCAAGGAAGGGAGTCCTCTCTTGCAAATGGAAAATCTGGATTAGCTCTTTGCTCTTGTTCTTGGCACCAGCCCTTGCTCTGGGGCTCATTTCTGCCTGGAGGACTTGTCCTCAGAGAGGCAATGTCACTATTGAGGAGGAGTAGCACACTGGGGTTTGCACATACTCCTAAAGCAGTTCTGTTTCTAAGAGAAGGGAATCATTCAGCATCATTTGGTCTTGCTCTCAATGCATTAGGACACACTATTAAAGAAAAGGCAGTAGGCCAAGTAGGGCACACCTGTTAATGTCACAGTCCAATTTCCCATTCTTCTACCACCCTTCATCTCCATTCATGGAGACATTGCTGCTGTGTTTCTCCATTTCCCGATTGCCCAAGCATAATTTCCTAAAGGCAAACTGAAGGGTTAAGCACATTCCTCTCTAGCCTGTTTGACCCAGGTGTGTGCCAGGTGAGTAGCCTGGAAGTTAAGTTCAGCACATACTTATTGAGGGTCTCCTGTGAGCAGAGCTAGGCTGGTGCCTCAGGGGACGGAAGATCTAATAGTCTACACAGTTCCTGCCCTTATGGAGTGGTCAGTCTATGAAGTCCCAGAGAATGGAGTCAGGAGGAAGCTGTGAACTTCCCAGAAGCAAGGAGGAACCCAGAGACCCCATCTCCCAGCCCTGAGGCTAGGGGAGCCACATGGACTTTCACAAGGATTCAGCGACCAGGGAGGGATACCTTTTTGCATCAAACTCTTTTTGGAAGTATTTTTCCCTTTTCTTGGTGGCACCTGGCATGAGTGAAGTGGAATTCCTAGTCTTGACAAAATAATGAAATCAGATCAGTGACAACATTGGTTGTTTCATGTGGACAAAGGGTACTGGGAGAATTTCAGAGCCTGGCCACTTTGGAACAGCTGCCAAGAGACTGAGGTTGAAGTCCATGGTGCAGCCCTCCAGAGTGGTTCCTGTGAAGACACCTCCTTATTGATGGCCTCCCTAGGCTACTACTTCTTGCGGGGTAGTGGGGTGGGCAGGAACCAGGGTTCTGAGCTTTGCTGTGCTGGTGGCTGCGTCAACACTGCCTTTTGGACTGAGACGAAAAATCTCTGGACTAGAATTCCCCACCCCTGTGTGGGAGGTGAGAGGGGCTGGAGCAGGGAGGCAGGAAGTGAGCACAGATGGGCTGCCAGGACAGCTGTGTGGGGAACAGAGCACATCTGTCTGGGTGTGAGTCTGCTTGGGCCCCTCCCACAACTTCTGTGTAGACTGTGGGCTGGGTTTGGGTCCCAGATGGGGAAAATGATGGGAAAGGAAAGTCTGAAGATAGAAGCTGAGGCTGGGGCTGGGGGCTGCTGATGGAGAACGTTCCAAGGGAAACAAAGAATGTCTCTGAGCTCTGGGGGTGCAATGAGGGACAAAGGGCAAAGAAGAAGTTTGTTGAATGAATAAATGATTTTGTGGCCTGAACTAACACGAGGTCTTCTATTTCATTCCTTAATTCTCTCTAATTGGCTTCAAATATTGCTGGGAAAGTTTGTGCGGAGTAGAAACCCAGGAGAGATCTTTGGGAGATAGAAGCAGGATCAGACATCTCATTGGGAATTTGCCTGCAGGCCTTGGGGTAAGTTAGCCTTTTTGCTCTTTTCTAGGGAGCAGAACAAAGAGGAAGGCTCATTGTTCTAAAAACTGTACACACAGGCTTGCATCATGGCTGTTTGTGTGGCCTCCTGGGGGCGGTTGTCACTCCCTCTGTGCAAAGCTGTCGCCTGCCTGGTATCAAGCCAGAGAGGCAAGAGATACGGCTTGCCCAGACCTAAGCAAGCTCAGAGGCTCATAGATCCCTCCACCCATTCCCGCTGTCCCCACAGTGTGATGAGAGATGGGAGCTTGAGTCCTGGCTTAGCTGTCTGGCCTTGGCTCAATCAGTTCCCCTCTCTGGGACTCAGCATCCTCTCATCTGTACAATGGGCAGGTTGAAGCAGATGGCCTCTGAGGCCCCATCCAGGTCTGAGCACCCACAAATCTGGTAGGATGGAGCTGGAATATGGCCCTTGATGTTTTCCCTGTCCCCTGAGGCCCTGGGCTGGGGCTTTCCCCTTCACTCAGGCTGGGGAATGGCAGGAAGGCCTCAGGGGCATTGGTGTCCTCCCGCTCTGTTGACTCTTCCTGAATGGTGGAGCTGGGTCCTGCGTGGAGGAAGGAGGTCTGCGTGAGTGATTCTTACACCTTTCCAAGCTCCTGCTCCTGGGTTTCTGCTGTCCTGTGAGTGCAGCAGAAGGATCAGCAGGCACCAAGGAAGACCTGAAGTCCCTGGGACTCAGGGCCCACACAGGACGCGTACACCCTTTTCTACCATAGTCTTCATCATCATCACTCATTATTAATATTGTTTAATATTTATTGCTCTTTATTCAGCCAGTACAGTGAGTGAGTATCATCAAGAAAATCTGGTCACAAGAAACTGGCCGTCCTGGGTGACTCTTGTGGAGCTGGTGCCTCTGACCTTTATATAGGGGTTAAATCTGACCCTTAGGAAATGGAGCCAGCGGCTTCGAGCTCCTGTATTTGCCAGCTTGCTCTTCTCTGGAGCACAGGCAGCAGAACTCTAAGCTACTGCTACTGCTGTCCTCTTGTGCCTAGTCTACCATGCCTCCAAGGGGGCGCAAAAAATGCCCACTCAATGTTCATTGATAACAATTATTACAGTGATGGGTTGAGAAATCCAGCAGGGAAAGAGAGCCTGCCACTGAGCTTCTAGCAACTGAGTAACAATTGACTCCTTGTCTGGGGCATCTTCTGGGCTAAGGCCTCCAGCCACTAGTGTGGGATGACTTTGGAGGCGGGGTGGCAAGCCTCTCACTGGAGGTGAACTGCTGGCGCCTCCTTCTGGCCCCGCAGGGCTGGAACAGGCCTGGGGAGGGCTTGTGCTGGAAACTTAGCCCCTGGCCTCTGCCTGCTGGCGACCCTTCACCTGGGGAGAGGAGAGCCCAGCTCAGGCGAGCCAACCAAGGAGGGAGAGGGAGGCTGTTATGTAACTGGTTCAACTCCTCATCAAAACTGGTGACTAATTCAGAAAGTCTCGGCCAGATTGGCTTGGCAGCTCTGCTGTTAGCTACACAGAGGCCTCAGCGGTCTGCAGCTGATTCTCACACCCTCTGCTGGAAGGATCTCTCAGCTTCCTTGCTGGCCTCAGCTCCCCTAAACACAACCTCTGTCATACTGCCACTTATCCCCGGGAGGTGAGGGAGGCCGTCCTTCTCTATATGGTCCCAACCTCCATCTTTGTGTCTCTTCCTGCCCTACAAAAAGAGCCTGGAGGGAGAGAGTTCATTTATGTCTATCCCAGGACCCATTTGCCTGGGGCTCACTGAGACCTACCATTTGCATCCCTGTGAAGGAGTGAACAAGAGCCTGCTGCCCATGGAGCCAGTCAGCTTGGGCTTTGTGGCTTGCAAAAGTTGGAACTGTTTAGGTTCAGAACTCAGTGGCCAATCTCCATCACTACTCAAGGAGAGAGGGCTCCTGGAAATATGTGGCCACCCCCAGGACTCTGAACTTGGATTCCTGGCCTGGTGCCTTCCAGGCTCTCTGGGCTATGCTGGGGAAAGCCCTATATTTATTACCTCTGTTCCTACTTGTTCAAAACGAGGTGTGTGGAATGCTCGGCCCCTCCCTCCTGCAGAAGTCTATCGGGGAGACAGGTGCAGATGGTTTGCACATATTGGAGACAGTTCATGGAGTTGTCCTGATGAGATGACAGGCCCACAGCATTTACCATATGAGTTCCCACCATGTGCCAGGGATCACTTTAGTTACTTGCTAACCAAACAATCCTCTGTGGTTGGGATTATTCCCATTCTATAAGTAAGGAGACTGAGGCTAAAAGCAGCTAGCTGGCTTGACTGAGCTGGGATTTGAACTCACACTACGGAGACTTGGAAGCCTGAGCTAGTTGTGACACAGTGCCTTCCCATGGTGTTCCAAGGCTAGTTCCGGGGCCCTTGAAATGCTCCCACATCTAAGCAACTTCATGGCAACTGCCCAACCAGCCCTAGAAGATAATGCAGCCTTGTACTCCTCCTGCCGCTTCCTTCCGCCAAGCAGCTCACAGACATGACCTCATCTGCTCTCCCAGAACCCATACAGGCTAGGGAGGGGTAGGGATTCTTAACTCTACTTCCCAGGGACAAGGAGGCACAGAACGGCAAAGAGTACCGCCCTTGGTCACACAGCCAGATGACAGGAGATAGGTGGCTAGAATCAGGCTTCCCTGCCCTTTGGAGCAATTACTCAGCTTGATGGATGGGAGCTAGAATCACCCCCAAGATCCAGCAAATTGGGGTGCTCCTCTTTAGAAAGGGGCTAACTCAGGGTTGAAACAGCTCCAAGAGAGCTGGGCTTATTTTGAAAGAGGAAAATTGAGATCCATAGAAATTCAATCTGTGTGAAAAGAGGGGGCTGCCTGGGACCAGTAGTCACTGCCATTGGTCCCTACCACCCAACTGATGGGCTGCTCCTTGACCCATTACACCCCAGATTCGCTTCCAGAGGCCCTTGGTGTTGTAGTCAGCCTGGTGCAATGGAAGGAGCACTGGCTTTGAGGTCATGGGACTTGGGGGAGGAGATCCACCAGGGACCCCTGGGTTAGTCATTTAACTTCTCAATTTTCCCACTTCTCATTCAAAAAACCGGGAATGCTAACTCCGTGAAAGAAACATGGTGAGTGAAATACTTCATCATAAACTATAAAATCTGTGAAGGTGGACACTGCTGGTGCTCCCCAGAGCCCCGTCTCGTCCTGATTAGACAAGTCCTGGAAATGATTTTGAAGCTAGCGGGTTGCATGGTGTGGTGGCCCTGGTCATGCGTCTGTCTTCCCCACTGTGTTTTCTCACTGGGTGTCCATGGTTCCTGACACTTGGCCCTGCATGTTCCCTGGGCTGCCTCAGGGGTGAGCAGATTTTCTGGAAAGGCCTCAGTGGACCGTGCATAGTGCTTGTTGCACGGTTTCCTTCTTTTCTTACCACTCTTTTAAAATGTAAACACTGTTCTTAGTTCACAAGCCCTAATTAAACATACTGATAAGGCCTGCAGGCTGAAGCTTGGGTTGGGAGTTGTTTATGCAGCGGGAGGGTGGGCGTTTGGAAATAGGAAAGGCCCAGCACCTGAGTTTTTGCCTAGCTGCATGCCTATGGGCCCCTCATTTAATATTCCCTGACTTGTTTGCATCATGGCTCTTACAATGGGGGCTGGAATCAGGGTTTTTTTTTTTAATTAATGGTAAAAGGGACCACACCCTGAGCACCTTTTGGCACCTCAGTGCCCATCCTCCCAGCCAGCCTGTGTCATGCTGAGGGGCAAGGTCTTTGCTCCATGGCTGTGGGGGCTGCAGTTGGGGTGAGAACAGATGAGTCTGTGATCCTGCTCCATCTGACATCCCACTGTCTCTCCTGAGCCTTGCTCTGGGGTAGGTTCAGGTTGGGGTGGGACACTCAGGTTGGGACTGTTTTGAGATCTTGCCTCTTCTAAGAAAAACAAGGAGAGATGCCTGGTTCTCTTGTTACCAGAAGACCCCACCATCACTCAGCTTATGATGTCTCATGGCACAGGGATCGACTGAGACCAGACTCCCAGACTATCACCCAGCAGCGTGACTCAGAGCAAAAGGGTAATGTCTTAATGGTTTCCAAACACCTTGCTCAGTTCTGTGCCCTTTGCACACCTTTGTGTACTGTTCCTCTATCTAGAAAGACCTTCTGTCACTTTTTTACCTTACCAGGTAAGGTAAGTGACTGTGTGACTTCTCCCTAATCCTTTGGAACACAACCCAAATGTCACCCCCTCCAGGAAGCTTTCCAAGAGGACCTAGGCAGAGTTGATACCTCTCTCTTCCTTCCTCCAGGTATTTTTTTCCCTTTTCCTTCTTTCTTTCTTTTCTTTTTCAATGTTTGGGATGGAGCTTCCTCCTGTTAAGCAAGTGCCCTCTCACTGAGTAGCACCCTAGGTCCTACTTTAGGCACTGTGCAACTATTGTGATATTTGGTGTGTGTGTGTGTGTGTGAGAACCATTAGTTGATGCAGTTGGACTCCAGTGCCCTCTCTCCTAATCACTAAGTTATATTGCCTCTCTTATATGACTTATAATTGCCCCAAACTACAATTGTAAGTTTATGGGTCTGTTAATGTCTCACCAGTACAGACCACGACTTATCTGTCTTGGCTGCTGTAGAACATAGTATGCAGCACAGTGCACACAATAGGTGCTTATTGGATGTTTATGAGTTGAATCTTGAGGCTGTGGGGACTCAGGCCACTCTGGGGACGATGGAGTGCCTGAGAATAGGCCCCAGAGACAGCCAAGTGGAGACAGTGCTGGGGATCCTGGAGCCCTGGGGGCAGAGGCAGGGGTGGAGACCTTGCAGGGCCTATGCTAGGCCATCTTGTAATCACCAGCCTCTCCAGAGCAACAGAGTTGTGTCCTCACCTACCACTCTGCAAGCTAGGAAGCACATCACACATGGGCATGAAAGAGATCCTACAGCCTACAGCCTGTCCCTGTAGTGTAGACTTGGGCAAAGGCTCCCCCTGAAGGCAGGGCCTGGACTAGGTGACCTTGAACATGGCTCTGAACCTTGTTGGCATTCTTTGAGTCCCAGCATCAAGGAAGTTGTAAGTGCACAAATTCTCGTGTTCCTTAGCCTCACGAGGATTTTGAAGCGAGTTAGGAGCTGTGCATCGGATTTCTAGGCCCTTCCCAGCCCTCTCTGCCTGTGGGAGGGGGTCCCTGCCTGGGCCCCAAAGCTTGGAGCCTCCCAGCCAGCTCAGATGGGCCTGTGAGGTCATGCTTCCTGGGCTTGATGGGAGACAGCTGTCACACCTCTCAGGTGGGCCTGTCCCAGGAAGCTTTGGGAGGTGTGTGTGGGATCCCCTTTAGCATTATTCACAGCCCCCTGTGGGGGATTGCAGTGCCCGCTGAAGCCAACCGGAAAGCGCTTTGCTTGCCCGGAAGAGGCCCAAGGCATGTGTGCTTGCAGACACGCCAAGGCGAGGATGGGGGAGGAGGAGCTGGAGAGCGAGAAGACCCCCCTGCAAGCCATGTTCATACAAAATGCATTTCCCAGCGTATCCCTCTGGCCTGTCGAGGCCCTTCTGCTCACTGCTCTGTTTGTACATGATAGACAACTAATTAACAGCCAAACCTCTTGAAAGGTCTTTTCAGAGGTAATGTTCTGACAGATTATGTCAGCAAGGAGCACTGATTTGTCTAAGCATGGATCACATTGTTTCAGATTGAATGAGGTGAATATTAAACTGCTTTAAATGTACTCTTCATAAAGTACTAATTACACGCTCCCAAGGGGAACAGCCAAGGAATACTAAACAGCAGAGAAGTCAACAGAGGGTTCTTTTTATAGTATGTTGCTGGGCTCCGTGTTTTTCTGTCTCCCTCTTTCTCTCTCTCTCTCTCTCTCTCTTTTTTTTTACAGTAAAATCACAGCACGCTAAAGAATACACATTTATAGCACAATGCTTCTCATCTAATTATATGGCAACCATTAGTTTTAAGCTGGATGCATTATATTTTCTTTGATATATTATGCCTTAGGCATAACTCTGCATTTATTGCTGCTACTGGCAGGGTTTAGTCCCTACCACCCCCCCTTTCTAAACCCCAACTCCTCTCTCCCCCCCACTCTTTAACAAATTATTTAACCCCTACTGTTAGTTTGCTTATTGTCTCAAATGAGAGAAAAATCACAATTTAAATTGGCAAAAGAGGGGGAGACAACACACCCTTCTTTAATTTAAAGGGGTGGAGGAGAAACAGAATCTCATGTGTTCTGGGAGCTGTGCTTTTTTATTAACTAGGTGGTGTCCTGAATACACAATCTGCTCCCCCACCCCAGCAGAATTCCTTTGCAACTGATTCTACCAGATCACACTGAATTCTCACTTGGCTGAGCTTCACTGTCCCTCAGGGAAAGAGATATTTATGTGTATATAAATATATATCTATAAAGCAGTGCAGGGGTGGAAAGCCATGTGGTGGGGGCATTCCTTCAACATGCCTCTCCACAGATGTTGCCAGAATTCTGCGCCATCAGTTTTTCTGGGTCTTTCTGACATTCACCCTTGCCCATTGTTGAGGGAAAAGAAAGGTCAATGTTGAGGTGACTTAGATTCTTGGATCCTCAGTTCTAAAATTCCATGGAGATGAATAGCCTGATACTGACCCACCTGGTTTCTTCTTAGACCTCCAGTGACCAAACCACTGAAGACAAAAGAGACTGTAGGTCTCAGGGTACAGTGACTTCTGCATAAGTAGCAGAGCAGGGCTGTCTCTTTGCCATGGTCTTCCCTTTTGTCCCCCCACACTGACACTAACTGTGGAATCCTTGAAGTTGAAGGGATTAGAGATTTCCTTTGCTCTTTGTTTTATAGCTGAGGAACCTTGGCCAAGAGAGACTGCACAACACTTAGTTTCACACAGCTGCCTGTAGTTAAGGTTGGACCCAGTCTCCTGACTTCCGGGCCAGCATCCTCTTCAGAGTAGCCCCAAGCCACAATTCCTTCTCAGGAAAGACCACGGGCAAAAGGATAAAGTGAAACTGGGTATAGTGGTGTATACCTATAATGCCAGCCACTTGGGAGGATGAGACAAGACGATTATAAATTTGAGGCCAGCCTCAGCAACTTAGCAAAACCCTATCTCAAAATAAAAAATAAAAAGGGCCAGGGATTTAGTTCAGGGGTAAAGCACCCCTGGGTCCAATCCCCAGTACCTCCTCCCTCCCATAAATAGGAAGGATAAAGTGGTGGAGTTATCTTTTCAGGGAATTGGAAGAAATCTTAAAATCCATTGAGTCCGCCCCCTCTGGTTGCTGCTGAGTCCCCTCCATAATGTCCCCAACCAAGGACCTGCTCATTTTTGGCTCTGGGCACCATCCGTGGTGGTCACATCACCACGGTATGGTTCTCGCGGCTGGAAGTAGGTGTTCAAGAGCAGTGAAAACTGCAGCTGGCACCCCTGGCTTCAGATCTTGCACTGCCACCTGCCAGCAACCTGCCTTGGATAAGTGACTTAGCTTTTTCTTTCTTCTGTTTCCTCCCCGACTGTAAAATGGGAATAAGATGAGTGCCTGCCTCACAGGGGTTTGTGAGGCTATGACAGGTAATGCTTGTCAAGTGGTGCCCAGCCTGCAAGGGTTAGCTGTGATTATTGCTAGAAACTTCACCGTCTTGCTGAGCTCTGTGCCCCCAGGATAGTTACACGAAAGAACTACCTCCCCACCGAAACCGTCATGGCTGTTCTGCCTGCAGCCACAGATCATAATCAATTCTTTCTCTACTCCGCTGCTTTTGACTGTTTCATTCATTCACCACACAGATCTCCCCAGGTGACCTCTGGATGCCAGGGACAGCCAGTACCTGCTCTCAAGGAGTTCTCATCCCAGAGGAAATTATAATTTCTCTCCAGGGTATCTCTTCCCCAGGGGAAGCTCTCAGTGGACTCTTTGTATGCTCTTCACTTAACACAATATCAAACCTTTCCTGGCCCATTTTCCTCAAGTGAAATCATCCAGGGAAATAAAAATGGCAGCAGATATGACCTTCCATTACCCAACCATCATCTGTAGCACTTAAGACTCAAGATATTGGGGTTCCTCTGGCCTGGAGGGGACCCAGCTGAATCAACACGCACACGTGCATGTGCGCACGCGCAGAGGCACGTAGCTGTGTCCTCAAGTCCAGGCTACTCTCCTGAGCTATCACTGGATCTGTGAGGGGGTAGCCAGTTAGCCAGCAGTATCCTACTCACTGCAGGTAGCAGCCCAACCTCAGTGCCAAGGGCTATGACCAATGCACATCTGTAGGGCCCTGAACCTCAAAGGGCCCTGTAATTGGGAATTAATGCTCTGTGGTTGTTGTCTTTGAGCTCCTAGTAATTGTGTCTTCCAATCTGGAGAACTGCACTGCAGATTTAGAACTAAATGGGAAAGGAGTGATGCTGCCCACCCTATCACTGCAAGCTTGGGCCCAGGTGCAGAGTGGAGACCAGGCACGCCCCCACCCTCTGTCTTGGGCATGGGACAGGCACCTTCTGTCCCTAGCTGGCAGCATTCAGTGAGTGTCTCTTGCCCACGCCCAATCCAGGTATCAACTGCACCTTGACAAGGAAATTGCAATCCCTGGGGATGTCCCTGGCTATGAGAGTGGGTGGGCCGTGAGAAGACTAACTTCCCCTCTTAAATCTCCGCATTGTATCATGTTCCGTAAATCAGGTAGCTGACCCTGCCAGGGACCCAGCTGAGCTCTCCCTCTCCACTCCCTTGCCATCCAGCTGTCACCTGCTTCTCAGTTCATTCTTAGGGACATCTCTTGTTAGGGACAAATGCAGGCCTACAGAAGTTCATGAGGTGTGCCTAGTCTCTCTCTCATCAACATTGTCAAAACTGCCGAGGCCGATTATAGAAAACAGTTTTGATCGGGTCACTATCCCACTAAAACCCCAGGCACAAGATTCCCCATTAGCCCTGGGATAACACACAAACTCCGTGGTACCTGCATGTGTGAGGAGGTGCTTCTGTTCTACAGCCTTACATGGCCTCACACCCAGCAGACTCCCTCCACATCCCATGGAGCCCCACGGTTTTGTAGACTTGGCATCTTTCCTCTCCTAGACCCTAAGGACACCACTGCACTTTACCCAGTTTCTTATCTTATAACCTAACCCTGTGCCTGGCACTGATCCAAGTCTGATGAGCTGTGCAATCATGACCCTCAACCTTTAGGCACCAGGGGAGGAAACACTGACCTGGAATCATAGCCAGCGCGGGAGCCATTTTGGAGGCACAGCTTTTGCCTCACCCGGCAGATCCAGGCAACTGAGTCCTTGTTCTACTTGGGTGGCCTGCTAATAGTTGTATCTTTGAGACTGTTTTGTAGGTGGTGGCTGATGGGACAATGAAGAATGTGCTGAGGACACCCTCCTTCCTGTCAAGCCCACAACTCCTTCCTTATTCCCACACTGAATCTCTGGCCAGCATTGTTGCAGTGAGACTATCTGGTGACAAGGACATGGAAGGAGGGACACACTCTTCAGGGTTGGACAGACCTGGTCATGCATGGCCATGTGGCTTTGGGCAGTGAAGTCCAGGCATAGGTAATGAGCACCCAGATGCTGCCATGCATAGTGGAAGAAGTTGGCAACAGGTGACTGCCTTCACGGAGCTTGTGACCCAGTGGCAATTTACTTAACTCTCTGAGCAGGAACCCAGAATACCCTTCCACAGGGTTGATGTAAAGATGGAAACACACACATAAGGTGTTTGGAACACAGCAAACATACCATAAAAGTTCCTAGTGGATTCAGGAAGAAACTGGCCCTTCAAGGACAGGAGCACCTGTGCATACCTCTGTAGGGAGTGACCAGGTGCCTTGACACATTCCTGCACCTGCCTTGGTGATAACCAAGAACGGACCAGGTGTCAGTGCTCATGGAGGGCACCTTGGCACCTCTAGCAGTGTCCACCTGGGGAATATGGCATCTAATGTGAAAATGCTCTTTTTATTTTTGTCTAACACTTTGCTTTATGTCCCAGGGTGTCATTTTCTCCAGTGGGACTTCTCTGTCCTTGCTCATAGATTCTCAAAACTTCCTGTCCCATTGGTGGGTCAAAACACCAGCTTTAGAGGAGAGGAGCCTCGGTTTGAATGATCACTTCTACCACCTGAGAGTTGTGTGACTTTAGGTTAATTCTGTAATCCCAAGGTGTATGGCCAATACACTTTGCACTGACTTCAATCAGCATCTCTGATTCATTCTGTCTTTTATTTTCTAATGATTGGTTACCTTGGAAAAATTACGGTGATAAAATAATCATATACAAGGAAGTAATTAAAGTGAATATTCCAGTTCTATTTGATTGTGTGTATATTTTGCACGGTATGGAAAGGTACTATGCTGCTTATGAATACACTCATTTACTTATCATGTTAGTCAGCTTTCTGTTGCTGTGAATAAAATACCCAAGGATAAGGACTTAGAGAAGGAAAAGTTTATTTGGGCTCATGATTTCAAAGGTTCAGTACAAGGCCAGAGTTGAGTCCATTGCTTTGGGCCTGAGGTGAATCAGAAGCTCATGGCAGAGGGCATGGTGGAGGAAAGCTGCCCAGCTGAAGACATCCAGGAATTGATAGAAATCGATTGTAAATCGATTACAATCCCTTTGGGATTGAACCCAAAGGGGCTTTACCACTGAGCAACATCCCTCACCCTTTATTATTATTATTATTATTTTGAGACGAAGTCTACTAAGTTGATTAGGGCCTCACTAAATTGCTGAGGCTGGCCCTGAACTTCTGATTCTCCTGCCTCAGCCTCCCAAGTTGCTGGGATTACAGGCTTGTGCCACCGCCCCTGGCTCCAAATGGAACTTTTAAATTATTAAATTATGCCTCAATTTCCTCCTGCACAAGTGGGGATAACTATACTATCCTCCTTACCTTGATGTAGGGATGGACGAAGTCCCCACAAGTTCAAGGGTGAGACATATGAGTTTCTAGTTCCTCTGTAAGTCACACTAAGTGGCAGTGTGGACTTACTGGCTTCTCCCCCTTTGGGTATTCTCACATTTTGAAAGGGGACATCGGGGCTGCTTTATACAGAACAATAAATCAGGGTAAAACTTCAAGGGGAAACAGTGGGGTGGAGGAAAGAGATATTTTGGGGCAGGAAGTGGCCTTCCTCTACTTCTGAAATCACACCACTTAGACTAGCAGTTCTCAGCCTCTAAGCAGTGACACACTGGTGTGGGACCAGCAGTTGTGAGATGTATCACAGACAAATATGTTACTAATAATAGAGGGCTGCAGTTTTCCAATCATTCCCCTTATTTTTTTTTTTTTTTTTTGTAAATTAGAGGGAATTCAAGGTTATCCCTACTGTGTTCTCAGACCTCCTCTTGTTCCCATGTGAATTCTCATGAGGCATAGAGAGGGGTAGAAGACGGAGTCTAAGAGTTGAGCCCAGCTGGTGAGGATGAGCTGGGTCACGGGGGCACAGACGACCTGGAGGGAGTCACAAATGAAGCCCCTGCGTGGGAGATGAGCACAAGTGTGAAGCCTTTGAGCACCAGGGGCCAATAGGTATGCAGCACAGAGAGGGACAAAGCAGTGATTTCCATGACCACACTGGGTGGAACACCACTGACAGCCCGACACACATCAGCAGCTGCTGCATGAGGCCATTCCACTGTGCTCAAGAACAGCCTTACGGGTGGTGACAGCAGCCCCATAATGTCCCCATGGGGCTGAAGTGGACAGGGAAGAAGCTTATGAGGGCCTCTTTGAGCACTAAAAATACTCCGTCATTCCATCTTGGTGGTGGTTCTGGGGGTAAAAACCATGCGGTTTTTAAGTCCTGTGCTTTTGGCCTGTGCATTTGTAACTTCACAGAAGTGTCTGAAAATGGCGATGGACTCCTAGTCGTACACCTGAAAGGCTTTCTTACAGCACCCTTCGGGAACTTCTCCTGGTGCTCTAGGGTATCAGGTGAGGATAGTGGCCCCTGAGCTCTCAGGTCCCCTGCAGGGATTGCCCACATGGTCTCCTCCTGTGCTTTGTCTCCTCCACTCAGTGGCTCTGTGGCTCCTCCCAGCTACCCTGGGCAGGGGACTGACTTTTGGGGGCTGATGTCCCAACTTCATTAGCACCTGCACATGTACAGAGGGGATCCTCATCAGATATCTTATTTCTCCGGGTGACAGAGCTCCACAGCACAGAGAGGACAGGAGCTTCCAGGGCGTGTTGGGAAGTGTGCCTTGCTTGGGGCTTGGGGTGCTCACGGGAGCCCCCTATGTGGACTCAGGCAAGGGAGCTGGACACCCTGCCCTGCACTGGCACTCTGAGGCCCTGATGCTGATGGCCACCCATGCAGAGCTCACTTTGTCTGCTTTGTGTCTTACTTTGCACCCGCCCCTTCAGTTGCCAAGGAAACAGTGACGCAGCCTCGGGAGGGGCCTGGGCGGGTCAATGACTCTTCTGAGGCTACGGTTCTGGAGGACCTGGTGCAGAGAGGGCTGGTGCAGAGGTGTGGGGGCTCAGGACAGGGAGGGCGGGGCCTGGGGGCAGGCTGGTTGCTGGACCATGAACCTGGTTGCTGGACCTGACCCACTGGACCATGGTCATGATGCAGCCTGCAGACTCATGCTTGGCCCTGTCACCAGCAGAAACTAGGCAGATGGTTCCAGAGCCTGGAGGGAATGTGTTTGTGTGTCCTTGAGTAGTGGGCAGGTGCAAAGCCTCTGTAGACCACAGCTGAATTAGGAGCCAGTCAGAATGGGTTTATGGGCACCTAATGTCTTTATATGCTAGGGAGGGGCATCGGCTGGAGGATTCTGGAGGATTCTGGAGATTCTGGTGGATCCTTCTCCATGTGAGAAGTGCTCCCAGTATCCTCCAGGGATGCTCTCCCTTGCTTCCCATCTTACGTCACCATCTCCAATGACACTGAGACCCTGGGGACTACCCCGGCAGCAGTTTTCACTTTCCAAGCCTTATACTGCTCCACTCAGTGTCACACTCCCTGGCCTGGCTCCTGGTGGTGCCATTTGCATGCTTCCCTCTTCTCTCCAGCTTAGTGGCCCGCACTTCCAGGCTGGGAAGGTGGTCTGGTCCCCAGGGTCTTGACTTGGGAGAATTGCTATGTTAGGTTCATTTTTAGCCCTTTTCTTCAGCTCTCGTTTGAGCATTTGGGTGAGGATATGCTGAGTCTTGTCCCTGGCCCCAGACTGCGACAATCTGGAGAGCTGACAAGGAGTCTTTGCCTTGCGATGCCTCCATTGTCCTTGCTGAGAGACCACCACGGATCTTGCCAGCAGCTAGAGCCTCGCAGCCTAAATCTCCAGTGGGTCCTCCCCCAGGATGGAGATCCCCTGCCTGCCACCGCTCTGTCACTTTCACTTTCACCCAGTCTCAAAATCTTGGAGTTATTTTTGATTCATCTATCTCCTTTATCACCCTTATCTAGTCACTTATCAGATTGTCAGTTCTTCCTTCCTTAAAAACAAGTTTCATTGTTTTTCTTTGTATAAAATGAGAAATATGCTCAGTGTAGAAAATTCAGAAAAATACAGCACTCATAACCAAAGAAAAAAATTACCCATAATCCTTCCCATGGGAGCTATTCCCATTATTTGGACACATGCCCAGTTAGTCTCTTGCCCCTGCTTACGTGCCTGCACCCTGCTCTTTCCTTGCATCTCTCTCCATTTTGGCCACCCTCCTTCCCTCGGGGTCTCTGAATTCTCTCCTCTTGTCCCTTGAGGCCTCAGGGAGTCTAATTCCTTAAACACTGCCTTCAAAACTCTTTCCTTTCCTACAAGGCAAGTCCAGGGCAGCTGTGAGCCCACAGGAAACAGGCATCACTCTGGGAAGAAGACCACAGCTTGGCAAGCATATGGCAGGGACCTCTGTGTGAATTAGAAAGAAGGCACCCCTTCTTCAGGGTGGAGGAAGTGCATGGTGTGGTTTTAAATGCGTCCCCCAAAGTTCATGCATTGCAAACTCAATCTCCAAAATCATATGCTGATGACATTTGGAGGTATGTAACTTTGGGAGGTAATCAGAGTTAGATGAGGCCATAAGGGTGGGGTCCCTAGGATGGCATTAGTGGCTTAATAAGAAGGGGAAAAGAGACAGAAGCTGGAACTCTAGCTCTGTTTCTGCCATTCAATGTCTTCCCCTGATTCCAAGCAGATGCCAGCACAATGCTCTTAGACTTCCCTGCTTCCAAAACCATGAGCCAAACAAACTTGTGTTCTTTATAAATCACCCCATCTGGCATGGTCCAGGGTCATACCTCAGATACCAACAGGGCCCAGGCAGATCCCTGGAGTGCATCAGTGGGTGGGTGGGTGGGTGGGTGTCTGTGGTGAACAGGAGAGGAATTGGGCCAGCCAGATCTTTCCTCCAGGTTACTAAATGCAACTTCCAGATTTTCCAGTGTCATCGTCGACAGACACACCTTGACTTATGCTCCTTGTAGATGGAAATTATTGTCAGTTGAAGATGTATTTAACCTATCCTGCCGCAGTCTCAGTTTAGTTACACTGTGCAATGTAGAATGTTGGTTGTTTCCCCTTGCACTCGTGGGCTGATGGGGACCTGTGGCCCCCATCATCATCAAATTCTCATAAGAGAATTTTGTAGTGTGTATCCAGCTGGGGAAAAGATCAAAATTCAAAATTTCAAGTATGGTTTCTATGGAATATGGATCATGTTTGCATCATCCTAAAGTCAAAAAATGATAACTTGAGCCATCATTAAGTCAGGTACTGTCTCTAATTGTACACTTTGAAAGATCTGGCCTGGGCAGAAGAAAGCTCTCTGACACTCCACACACCCATTTCTCTTTGTGAGATTTCTATGCCTCCACCCTGCCCTGCCTCTCCTTGGTTGGCCAGGGTCTTCACTCAGAAGCAAGATACACACCTTAGCACATTAGGATATCTGGTTTAGTGGAAAATACATCTATTTATTCATCTATTAAATAAGTATTTACTGAGCACCTCTGCAGGTTTTGTAGTGAATAAAGCTCCTGGCTTTAACTTCTGATTCCAGCACATTCTTAAGCAAGTTACTTGAATTCTTGAAGCCTCATTTTCCAACCTGTAAAATGGGAATTAAAGTAATTCTTGACCCACACACTTGTGAGAAGGCACTGGAATCATATATGTGAAGGCACTTTGGACCCTGAGAAGCTCTGTAAAATGCCATGTGCTTCCCATCTTCCTTTGTGTTCTAAATAGTGGCGTCTGGCTCCCTATAGTCCCGAGTTTGGAACAAACATTTGGTAAAGAACTTGTGGATTTGTTGATAAGATATATTTATAGTACCACATCTACCTCCTTCCATAGAGGGCTTGCACAGGTTATAGCAAAACCATCCGCAATGAAATGACCTCAGGCTACTGATCAGGACAAGTAGCCTTGCCTGAGCCCTTCACCTTGCTTGGCACCGTGCTAAGCATTTTATCATCATCACTTCGTTTAATCTTCACAATAACTCTTTGAGGAAGGAACTGTCTTTGCCCCCTTTTCATAGATGGGGAATCTGAAGCTTACCTCACCTAAGCAACTTCTCCAGGGCTGCTTAGGCGGATGGGAGAGACACAGGCAGACTGTAAGCACGCACTAACCCATACCTATTACCACGGGGTTACAGGCCCGTTATACACCTATTTTATTTAATTTGGTCCTCACAGGGTTGCTGTGAGGTATTCTTATATTCTTTTATGACTGGGGAAAGCAGCAATCAGAGAAGACTCAGAGCTTCTGCCCATGCCACACTAAGGACTTGGGACCTAAGAGCTATTGTCCCCTTGGCTCTTTGGTCAGCTGTGGGGGCTCATGAGCCTTCCATCAGACAAACAGGAAAGGTTGCTTGAGATAACACTGCTGATGGTACTTCTGCCAGCCGGTTACCTGGAGGGTTTTTGTAAAGGCCTTCAAGGTAGCCTGTATCTGAACCACTTGTCTCTCAGAAATACTTAATAGCTCAGGATGTTGAGGGCTGGGATCTCAGAGCCAGCATATAAGGGCCCTCCCTGTAAACCTCAAGGGAACAAAGACTTACAGAACCTATCTTGGCCTTCCCCACCCCCTACCCATTTTTCCCCCCAAAGAAAAATGAAAGAATCTGATAATTACTTCTATCTACCACCCAACTGTACTAATTACCAACCTATTTCTTCACAGTGTGACAGACACCAGCTCTGGAAAACACATAGAGATAAATTAGCACTAATTGGTTTTCCTCTGGCTGTTTGAATTAGTATTTAAAGCTCCAATTACAAAGCAGAATAATTGCTATTAATGTCCTATCACAGTACAAAAGGCAGTTCACTCAAGAACCAGCCCAGGTGTATGATTACTTTGATTACAGCATATTTAACCTGGCTCGTTAAGAGGGAGACATGGGGGACAGTTTCAATATGGCGGACAAGCTCTTCCTGCAGGGTGGAGGGCTTGAGTGGTGGATCTGGCTGGAGCAAGAAAGTCCCAGCAGAGGATGAAGGAGAGGAGAAGTGGGGCACTGGGTAAGGGGAGGTCTGAGGGATTTCTCAGCAGGGCTCCTAGGGCTTCTTCCTGTTCCCTCACTTTCCTGGGGACCTTCCTGGGCCCAGCCTTTCTTACTCCCTCAGGAGCCTCCTGCTCACACCACAAACCAGCAAAGCCCTCTGCAGGTCTTGGGTCGCTGTAGGGGATGCTTAGGGAGAGAGATGTGGTAGGATGCTCCCCATGTTGGCCTCAGACTTGTAAGAGTGAGTGAGGGGGCTTGCTACCAGCCAGGCCTGCTCTGCCTGGAGTGAGGCTTTGGGAGGAGAAGCCTGCAGGCTCTCCCTCTGGGGAGGTCTTCCCTTTGCCTCCTCCACCCCCTGGACTCTTCTGCAGGCTCTGTTTCTTTCCTTTCCTCTACTAGGGACTTTCCTGCTCTGACTGGAGGACTGACTGACTCTGGAGAGATGGGGGAAGGCAGCTCATTCAAAGGCAGGGAGGTAGCATCCAGACTGGCCAGCTCACTGGCTCCCTGGCAAGCCTTCTGTGAAATGGGGATGACAACCCCCTTGAGGATCAAATGAGGACCAATATGAAAGTGCCTGTGAATCGCAGCGTGCTCCCTCCCATAGAGGTGGGTTATTTCATTCATTGTGGAGTGGTCATAGCTTGGGCTGGATCTGCCTCTTTCTGGTCCTTTCTTTGATCTCTTCCTTTTCAAGAACTTTCCAGCTTACTTTTCGTCTCCTCTTCTTCCACTTTCTCAGTTCCTCTCTGGCTCTTGGCTCTTCTGGATCTCCCCATTCACACAGGGCTGTGAAGAACTCAATGAGTTCTCCTTTCCTGGAGCAGCTGAGTTTGAGAAGGGAGGGCTATGTTTAACCTGAAGAAATGAGTCACTAATGGTGAACTTTCAGGCAAACTGAGATGATATTTTGTGGGGGAGCGTGAGGATGTCACAGTGCTCTTCAGAGCCCCCTAGACAGCTGTCTACTCGCTGACACACTGGTTTGGCACTGGCCGGCGCCTGGCTCTGTCTGATCCAGGGAGGAAAGGAGGAGGCCCTCTGGGAGAAGGCAGTAAGACAGAAATCACTCACGGGGCACCGAGGCCTCATAAAGGCAGCTGAGGATGCTGACCCTGAATGTCGAGGTCGTGGCATGGGGATTGGGGGTTTCCCAAACTGGAGCTGCTAGCAGGGAGCATCTCTGGCATCTGTCCCCATCAGGGAGGGTCAGCTGTTTCCTGGGCTGGGCGTCCCTGAGGCTGTGCTAAGGAGTTCAGCCTCCCCCAGGCTTGTCCTTGCATCTCCCTTTTGTTGACCTATCTTGTTCCCCAGACCTCCTCCCTGTGAATGTGTGGAAGGTAGACCCATCTCATTTCCCCTGGAGGACTCTTAGTAGGTCTGTTCCATGGCCTTCCCAGCCCTGCTTCTCACCTGCTTCTCCCCATCAACTATGCCTCCCTGGATCCTGCCAGCCTGTGTGACCTCCTTCCGAACTAGGGGAGAGGTGACACAGGACAAGGGGCAAAGCAGCACCCATGGAGCCAGGACGCAGATTCAGCCCAGCTTTGCATTCTTCTTTCATGACACCTTTTCTGTCACCTATCAGGCCTCAGTTTCCCACCTGTACCATGAGAGATGGGCCTCAGGGTCTCTTTGATGGCAATATCCTAGCCCTTAGGGCCTTCCTTCCTTCTCCACCTGGTCCCTTATACCTAAGCAGCCTGCAATGTGCTTCAGGAACCCCTGAGGCCCAAGAGCTTTGGCGAGGGGGGTGGGTCTCCAGGTGGGCAAGGAGAAGGATGTCAGGACCCGTCTGCCAGGGAGAAGCCCCTGGGTGGTCTCTTCCGGGTGGGCCCGGCTGTAGCAGCCCAGGCGAGGAGCAGCACTGCCAACCAATCCCTCCCTTACAACCATGCTGGGAGGGAGGTGCAAGGGCCCGTGGGAGGTGTTCACGTATGGGGGGGATTTCTTTTTAAGAGACAAGGTGGGTGGAATGGGGGAAGCCAGCTGGCTGTGGGCTCTATTTCTACTGACAAGGCTTTACCCTGTAGGTGTGAGGAATTCCAATTAAATATGCAGCCTATTTGTCTGTGTGTGGGAGAGGGTTTGCTGGGAGGGAGGGGGACGGAGGCAGCGTCTCTGTGGCATACCAGCAAACCAGAAATTAGCTCCGTTCATCACAGCACACGGGGCTTCCCTCAGCCCTCCTGTGCACTCACAGGAGTCGCGAGAAGGAGACAGACAGAGGAAGCGAGAGAGAGGTTGGGGAGGCGGGTTCCCTAGGCTGGGAGGGCTTCCGGAATCTCTGAGTGGGCAGGAAGGATTGCCGACTCCTTGGCTCTTGGGGGGGTTTCCCTTTGTGGAGGCACTGGTGGTGAGCTCCTCTGCACCATCTGTCCCCTCCAGAGATGGCCAGGGTGGTCTGGGCTCACCCCTGGCACAATGGGGGTCTCTGATACCCAGGATAGGGTCTGTGGCCAGGGCTGCCCAGGACAGACATCATTACTTCCACAGGCCCCCAGGGCACTTGGACCTGCCCCTTCTCTCCTCCCACGTCAAAGCAACACTTAGGAAGCCTCAGTTAGGGGCAGTGGTTTCTTTGCAGAACAGAATCCTGAAATGCTGTTGGGGCTCCCATGTTGAGTGGAAGGATGATGCCAAGGTGTTTGGGGGTACATGGGCCTCCAGAAGCCACTGCAACTTTTGCCCTCCCTCCATCTCTCTTTGCTCATAGATGGGATTTGGTAGAACACAGGAACAGTCTCCAGAGTACGAAGGCCATATGGTGAAGCTGGTCGATGTGGTCTTTTGACAGTAACATCAGGTTTCCATTGGTGCCCAGCCTATGAGATCTTTTTATTGACAGCCAGGGTGGCTGCAGGGTCTGTTGGTCCCGCTGGTCACTGTCTGTCTTTCTCTTAGGGTTCAAACCTCTGGTCTTCCATCCAGGCTGCTGTGTCACCCTCTTGTACCTTCTGCTCACCTGTTGTCCCTTGGTGAGGGCCTCTGTGTTTTTGCTGATCTTTTCTAGATGCTATTTCTCACCCTGTCTCTGGACACTGATTCTTCTCCTCTAATTCTCCAGCTGTTTCCCAGATGACTAAAGCACACTCACTTGTTGGCCTAAGGTGCTAAAGAGCTGGGTAGATGTGGAAGGGGAGAAGATTGGTTGGTCTGTTTTTCTGATGAAGGCTTCCAAGATGTTGGTGGAATAATTCCACACCAGCTAACTTCTCAGAGCAGGGGATGGTTGGCCTGACATCCTGCATGAAGGATGGCATGGGAGCAATGGAGTGGCAGCTCCATTTGGCATCACCCAATGGTGATGAGTCCCAGGGAGGACAGGCCTGGTGGAGAGATGGGCACTGGGAAGAAGGGGAGTAGCACCAGCGAGGTCAGAGGGGCAGGGTGCTACTGAGGACACCACTGCATAGATGAGCAGTCAGGTGGGCCAGGGCCACCAGAGAGCAGCTGGGGAGAGCAGCCCAGGTTCACTCCCACCTTCCCTCCCTGATTCCCCTTCCTTCTGCCTCCTCTATGCTCTCCCTTTCCTTCACTCCTTCATTCTGCCCACCACTATATGAAGCATCTGTCACATTTACAGAGTGGCTAAAGAGGGCATGGTTGCCCCAGGGGTCCTCCTGGGTTGGGAGGATGAGAACACGGTGTCTGGCCAGCTTGGCCCTAGCCCTGAAGACCTCTTTCAGTGTTCTTCATTTAAAGACAAAAAGATGCTTTTGGAAAACCTTTGGGCCTGCTCCCCGCTGTGCGAAGGGAGTTAGTGGAGAGACAACACTGGACTATATTCAGATGCAGTTCAGGGTCCCTTGTTTTGGGCTTGCATGGGTCATCCTCAGTGGACATCAGGGACACTGTCGCCTCACCTCCTTACCACCTGCCCCCTTCTGGTTGTAGAGTTCGTCTAATGCGTGACAGTTGGTGCTGTGTGGATTCTGCAGCTGATACCGCACTGTCCTCTGGGAACTTGTAGACTAGGGAAAACTACCCCTCAGTGGGGAGAAGCCCCTCTCCGTCTCTCTGCAGCCTCAGATGTGGGTGGGTTAATCAGGCACGTTAGACAGAAGTCAGGGCTTCTGGCCTAGGACAGCGTGAGCACTCCATCACCAGAACTTTCCCTCAAGCCTACCCTCACAGGAGAGAAGTGCAGGATGTGGCCCTGTCCCTAGGGCAAGCGCTCTAGTTGGGGACGTGGGGAACAACAGGACATCAGGTTGCTGCAGGGAATCCCACAGGAAGGGCTGCTATGGCCATGTGGTCACAGATGCATGTGAGGAGCTTAAGGCACCAGTGGGGTTTGCACCAGGTTGGGAGGGAGGATGAGATGGTGGGTGGGATCCTTCTAGACCCAGAGAGTGTCCTGAGCCAGAGCCCAGGGCAGGCAGGGAGGAAGGGGGAGGGTCAGGGCCTGAAGAAGAGCAGGCTTCCGCTGAGGCTGCATGTGATGGGTCTTCTCTAGCAGCCAAGAACTCAGGCCCAGGCTCCGGACTGCCCCAGCCCTGCTGTTTCCAGGCTCTTCCACCTGCTCCGTGCTTCTGTCACCCCGGAGCTGGGAGCAGCTGGGGCACGGGAAATGCTGTGAGTGGCGGAGCTGTTCCAAGCCCCTAGTCTTCCTCCTGAGCAGGAGCCTGGCCATGAGGTATTTTCCTGGCTCTGAGGATGACCTTGCAGCTGCACAGAGGAAATCCAAATAAGTGTGAAATATTGGGGAGCTTTTTGCTCTCTGGCTTCCCTGGCCCTCAGTGAGACATTCCAGCCTGGCTCCCCCAAGCCAGCCCCCACTTTCCTCTCTCAGATCCCTCTGCACACTCTGACCACCAATCCATCTAATTCAGGATGGGAAAGTCCCCTCAGAGAGTGACACCCCACTGTTAGCTCTCCCCTCTCTAGTGACCTTGGGATTGGGGTTGGAGACTCTGCCTCCTGCACCCTGGAGCTGGGCGCCCATCTTTACTTGGCTCTCCTACTTGTCCTGAGCTTATTGAGCTCTGTAGCAAGTGTCTGTCTCACCCAATCTGGCTTGGGCTCAGCATAGATAAAGTGACAAGAGACCTTACTGCTCCTAGACCCAATGTCCCCAGCTGTTCCCAGCAGTGCAAGTAATGAGCTTCCATCTGAGACTGGGTCCGCTCAGCCTCCTTTAGGGGCAGTTCTGGGGGACACAGGAGCAGGTGTGCAGGAGCACAGGTCCTGGGTCTCCTGGAGCCCTCAGCATTAGCAGCTTTTCTGCCCCAGCTGTTCTCCCTGCCTTCCTGCCATCCAGTTTCCCTCCCCTGTGGTCCTGGGAGGGGAAGAGACTGCTGATGGAGCTCAGTCTGGGGCCACCTTTCTGCTGAGATGAACAGGTCTGGGTGGAGATCTTCCCAGCAAACCTCTGGAGAAGGTTCTGGAAGTCTTGCCTGGTTGGGTGCTGGGTACTGAGGCCGTTGCCTCTTGCTGCCCTGCCCTGCCCTGACCTCTCCCTGCTCTGCAGAAGCCATCCGAAGGGAACCTTTTCGGGGATGGCAAAGTCCTTGACCAGTCTCAGCAGAGTCAGGGTCTGTTGCCACCTGGGCTCTGACTCCTCTGCCATTTTGTTGCAGGCTGTCCTCAGAGGTGTGAGGAACTCCAATTAAATGTTCAGCCAGTCTGCTGTGTGGGGGGCCTGGGCTGTGGGGGAGGCAGGCTTGCGCTGGTGCAATGACTAATCCTCACAACACCGATTATGAGTCTCTGGGGAGTAGGTGGTGGGAAGGTGGGAGGGGGTGGTGGGGAGATGGGGGCTGGGGTTTCCTCCGAGTTGCTGCCTCGGTCTTCCTGAGCTTGCAGTGGTGGCTAGAGTGGAGTTTGAGATCCCAAGATAGGAGGGTCCCAGGGATCCAGAGTCCCCACAGAAAGACCCTACCACACGCGGGTCCAAGGGGCCCCATGTTTGGACTCAACTAAAGCTTTCTGAGGATCTCTGATACCAAGATGCTTATTCTCCCCACCCTGGAGGTAGCTGGTGCTGGCCTCAATTTGCAGATAAAGAATCTGAGGCACAGAGAAGTGACTTGTTAAAGGTCACCTAGCTAAGAGGTGACCTGGCTGGATGAATGTGTGGCTCCAACTCTAAGTTCAGTGGGTTTCATGGTGTCATAGGGGCCAACAGGCAAAGAGTTCTAAAGGTCTCAGCAGAGCATCTGGGTCACTCCCATTACGTGGAAAGACTGAGAGCCCAGAAAGCGTGTGGGACTCTTCCCTGGCTCCCCACCCCACCTGCCTACTGACAGGTAGAGTTCTTAGGAAATTGGACAGCACCTCTACTGGGAATGTTTATTCATTTGCCAAATTTTTATTGACTACTTAGGTATTATTTTTGGTCCTGGGGATTGAACCCAGGGATACTCTACCACTGAATGACTCTACCATTTCCAGCTCTTTTTGTTTTATATCTTATTTTATTTTTTGAGATAGGGTCTTGCTAAGTTGCCTAGGCTGGCCTTGAGCTTGCAATCCTCCTGCCACAGCTTCCCAAGTTGCTGGGATTATAGGCTTGCACCATCATACCTGACTCCATCAGTGACTTACACAGGGCCATGAAAGCCAAGCCTTGAAGAAGAGATACCAAATGAAGCTTGACATTCAATAGCAAATACAGGAGGTGATGAGGACCCCAGAAGAGAACCGAATGGGTCTTTCTAGGCTAGGGAGAAGCCTGATTTGAGCCCTAGTCTGGGACAGGGTGGAGGCAGACCTGCCTCCAGGATAGAGCAGGGCTTTGCCAGGGAGGGCAGCTGGGGCCTCTGCAGGGGGTGTCTCAGTCTTCTCCCTAGACCCCTCTTGAGAAGCAGAGCACATCTGTCCATCCCTTTCAAGAGCAAGTCCAAGAGAAGTGAAGGAAACAGAGTTTAAAAAGGAATGGAGGCCTTTCCCATGCCTTGGACCTCTGGAAAAAATGTTAGTTTGCAGGCCTTGAATCCTGAGCGATGGTTTTCTTTGTGTATTGGGTTTGTGCACTGTGACTTATGGGAGGTGATTAGCTGTTTTTATTTTCCAAGGAAGGCAAATGAGAGGAAACAGGGCTTCATCCATCACATGGAGTGGGGGCGGGGGTTTGGTGACTGCTTAACAGGGCTGGGAAAGGTAGAGTGCACAGCTGCCCAGGGGTCTTGTTTTCTATCTGAAGATGGGGTCAGGTTACAGTTTCCTTTCTCGCTCAGGCCTTGGTCAATTTCACTGGCGACAGAAACTAGTGTTTCCCAGGCCTTTCCTATAGATTTGTTGGCCCCAGGGGAGTGTGTAATTTTGGGACCATTTGTCCAAAGCAACCTGCCTTCCTAATGTCAGCAGGACACACAGCAGGATACTGGGAGCCAGGGACATTTCTGATTCTACCTGAATCCCAGAGGAGGGTTCTGGGGCTACTGCATCTCATCCACCCTTTGTGGTCTGCAGTTCTCTGTGGCATCTTAAGAGATGTCTTGTAGGAAGTGAGGTGAGAACCTGAGGTGGGCCCAGGCTCACTTGTTATATATCCCCAGGCAGATCAGGTGCCTGGGTCAATGGGGCTCATCAGCTAGAAGAATGTGGACAGAGGGCACTGAAATGGTGGGTGAACTCCTCAGACCTGGAGGAGTCCAGTGTCCAGTCTCTATGGTATCTCCTGGCCTAGAGGAAAGGGAACGCAGGCTGTGAGTGCCTCCTGTGTGTCACCCTGTGCCCGGAACTGTGCACAGTTGTCTTGATGGATTACCCCACAGGCTAATCTCCCATCCCCATCTCCTATCTCCCTTCTCCAGATGAGGAAACTGGCTCTAGGCTTGGTCACTTCCCCTGGGCTTCACACATAGTAGACAGCAGTGTCTGGCTTCAAATCTGGCACCCTGGTTTCCCAATGGATAGCCCTTCGATTGCAGGATGACAAACAATCCTTTGTCTCCTATTGGGCTGAAGCTGGGCCCCACATTTGAGCAGAGGACCATCACAGGGGTCCCTCTTTAGGGACAGGGTGTGGCCGCCCCTTGTCCCTGCCTAGTCCTGCCCACCATATTGGACTGCCACATTGGCTTGAGATCCTGGCTGAGGCCCCTGCTGGCAGTCCTGTGGAGGAGTAGGGAGTTCCGGGAGGAAGGGAGGGAGAAGGGGCTGTGGAAACTCCCCGAGGCAGCAGGCTTGGGGCTGGGAGAGGGGAGGAGGGACACGGGGGTGGGTTCCAGGCTTTCCCCCACACTTCCTCAGGGATCGCTTTACATAACCAGGCTGCTTAGTCACCGCTTTTTACTTTTTTTTTGGAAACAATTTTCTCAGCATCACAGCTCCATCTCCATCCCTTACTAGTCACCGGTGCTAGGGAAGTCCCTTTTCTCCCGTTCCCTAGGCAACCCAGCACATTTGCCTTTCAAATGCTCGAGGCCTGGGCGGGGGTAGGAGTTCCCTCCCCCTGTACCCAGGCCTCCCACACAGCCACTCCCGCCTCAGTTGGCATGTCAGGTGGTCCCACCACCGGAGACATCTGGGGAGACCAAACTCCCTGCATGGCCTCAGCCCCCATTCTGGACCCTCACATTTTCAGGCTCAGAGCCCTCAGATCATGCCTGGAGGTGCCCTGGATGGAACTTTAGACATGGCTGGCTCTCTGTGCTCCTCTCAGGGGAAGGAGACCAGGACAGGCATCTTCGGGAGGTGACAGAGCTAGGCCTACCTCACCAAGGCCCAGGAAACCCACTGTATCCTAAGTCGTAGTGCCCAGCCTCAGTTCCCCTCCTTGCTCTCAGTGTCTGATGGGTGAGGATTAGGAGTGCAGCTTTCTTCTTTCCTCCTGTTGGATTTACTTGCTATTGCCCATGCCAGCCTTGCCCAGGTAGAGAGAGTGCCCAGTGGGTTGGGAGAATTAGACTTGATTTAGATGCTGGAAACACTGGACAGAAGACTCTGAAAGCCAGGTGCTGTGTGCCCCCTTCACTGCCCTTTAAAAGGCTGTAATACGGATCTCAAATACCAGGTGCTTGATCAGCGGGCTCCATGCAATGAATTAAGGACACTTGCATGAGGCGTGAAAATGGAGTGGTACAAAGTCACAGAGCATGTGGGAACCTTCCCTGAACTCATTCAACACAGATTTGTGGGAGACCTACTACGTGCTAGGCACCGTGCAAGTCCTTGAACAACCATTGGATCCAGGCCTATTTCTGCTGGCGCGTGAAAATGCTCAAGCCATCCATCCGAATTTTAGAGAACTGCAGTTGTCATTCAGGGATGGTGTGGGCCTCATATGGAAAGCCTCATTCAGGCCCAGGGGGGTGCTAGGTGAAAGGTCTCTCAGAAAGTCTTCTTCAAGCAGGAATTCTTAACATAGGGCCCATGAACCGGCTTCAAGAGGTTGGCAAATGACCAGAAATATGAGCGTTGGACACCTTTGTGTGCGTTCACATGGGTATTTCTCTAGGGAGGGGAGGCCCACCATTTTTATCCAACTGGGATCTCTGTCCCCTAGAAGTTTAAGGACGCTTTTAGTAGCAGCATGGTTTTGGGTATGGAGAGAATGACAACCTGCACACGTGGCACCTGGAAGTTAGTGTCCACAGTGGTCACCTAGTAACCAACCTCCCTGGACTTGATGTTGCTACTGCCAGGTCAGAGGGAAGACCTCTGGGACCCTCCAGCCTTCCTGCACAGACCCATAATAGGCAGCAGCAACCCCAGGTCCAACCTCAGCCAGAGGGGCCTGAATGGGGACCTGCTTCTCCTCTGAGAAGTTCCCTTGGCTTTGGGTAGAGGGTGCGTGCTTCTCTGGGAGAAGTCCTTGGGCAACCTGGTCGTTCTCAGGCTCGATCTTCCCCTTTCTAACCTCACTTTCATATCTAGGTCCTTTCTTGAGAATAAATGAGCGGAGGGCAATTTTTTCTGTACCTTCCTGAGCTTTCCCTCTGAGGAAACATTCATGTGGCTTTCTGACTGGGACAGCAGGTGTCTGTGGATGCTCACCTCCTGGGCTGTGGGCACGGTCAGCTCCCCCTGTTGCTGGCTCTAGCTCAGGTTCCTCTCCCTGTCTTGATGTTGGTGCCCGGGGCTGCCCTGTTAGGACTCACTGAAGATGGGCCACCCAAGGGCAGCTGCCCAGCTATTCTTGTGGACGCCCTACAGCTTTGTGTGGTTGGTGGTCAGGTGCTCAGCAAGAGACCTCCTGGTTCTGGGCAGAACCAGGTCCCAGGATTCCTCAGAGTTCACTGATCATTGTTCTCAGCAAGATATCTGCACAGGGCATATGCTTGTTTTCAAGCCTCCTGTCCACCAGGAGTGGACAGAGCACAAGTTTAGGAGTTAAACCTGAATCCTAGAGCCATCTCATTGATCCATGGCTTCTGAGGGGTTGTCTTACCTCTCCCGGCCTCAGTTTCAACGTTTGTAGAAGCGGGTGGAGGACATCCAGCTCTAGGCTGTCATGAAGGTGACACAGATAGCCTCTGGCATGCAGCAGCCACCCCAGACTCTGATTTCCCTCTGTCCCTATTCCTGTTGCCCTTGCCACCAAAACTGAGTATATAGTGGTATACAGATGGAGAAGAGTGTCAGAGAGGGCAGAAGGGACACATGAAGGTTTAGCGGAAGAAGTGGGGGACTGGGAAGAACAGCAGCAATGATAAACCAACCACCCCAAGGAAGAGAGGATGGATTCATGAATCAAAGGCAGAAAAAGGACTAGAACAGGCAGGAAGAGACAGAGTGTGGTTCTCTTGGAATTGTTTTTAAAATCTATCACTGGTTCCTTGATTTTAAGGAAACTGAGGCAGAGGGGTGGCCATAACAGGACTTCTAGCCTTGAATTCTGACCCTGTTGCCGGCAACTGGACATGACCCTGCAACCAACATCCCAACCTCCTGTCCCAGGAGACGTGCCAGGCTTGGGTGCTGCCAGCCGGGAGCCTGATTTAGCACACGCCTTGTTAAGAGAAGCTAATTAACAAACCTGCATTTAAATAAGCAGCCGCCCGGGTGTTTGTAACCACCGCCTTATTGAATTGTGACAAGTTATTAGCCCTTGCATGTTAAATGAAACAGAAGCATCCAGGAAAAACCCCTAAATCCTATCTGCATAAAGCAGATTCCTGCTGAGAAAATGACGGCAGCAAAATCTGATTCACTTGCGCTTTGGGGAGAACTCCAGGCCTCCCCTCATTCCAGGTTATATAACCTTCTGTGAACCACAAGTCTTTGGGAGAAAGGCAGTGAGCCGGCGCGGAAGACCACTGGAGATGTTCTGGGCTCTGCCACCTTTTGGGATGCTGGGGATGTAGCCTGGTCCACCCCTGCGGGTGGGCTCTGATGTGTGACTGTGGTCGACACAGCTTCCCAGTGAGCTACTACTTTGGCGACAAGTTTCCTTCAGCTTTCCCTAGGCCTAGAAGTTGTTCCCAGGGTAGTGGGATGACAGAGCAGCTCAGCACAGACCCAGGTGGCACAGACTTGTGACAGTGGTGGCTTCACTCAGGAACTTCTCCTCATTTTCCCCAAATGATGGGAGGATATGAACAAGCGCCAATTTCAGCAGTGCCCTGACAATTCTTTTACTGAGGGAAAAGAAACTAACAATTGGCTTTCAATGGTCCTCCACCGAGGGTGGCAGCCTTTAGGTAATAGAATTGGGAATTACCTGGACTTCTGGGCACCTGCAGGAATCTGGCCTAGGACAGAGCTACAGCCATGTCAAGACCCTGAGCATCTTCCAACACGGACTGGTTTGAGACAGGTCCACCTGCCCACAGATCAAGAAAAAGCCAGGATGGTGAGGCAGGGGTGGTCGGAGGTGACAGTCAGATTTTTAGCTCTGCCATGTGTTATCATGGTAGTGATGTGACCTGTGAAACCTGCATGTCCTCTCTGAGTCTGCTTCCTCCTTGGGGGCTTCTGTGAATCTCACAGGAACCTAGAACGGAGGAAGTCATCAGAGAGTGCTAGCAGAGGCAGGACCAACAGGCCTGGGCTTCACTGCTGCCTGGAAGTCGATCCCGGAGACAACAGGTGTGTGAAAGAACACTGGGATTGTGGATGGGCCTGGCTGAGTTTAAATCTCGGCTCTGCTCCCTACCAGCCAGGAGACACTGGATAACTGAATTAACTTCTGAACAAGTTTCCTGGTATAGCAAGTGGTGTTTGTGATTATCTCAAGTGTTTTAGTGACAACGAAATAAGAAAATGCATGCTTAGAAAGTGCTCAGAACTGAGCAGAAATGGAATCCATGGAATCCATCCTGTTCTCTTTCCCTCCCTCCTACCCAATTCATTTTCTTATATCCAGCAAGAGAAGCGCTAATCCCGCCATCTTGGGAGGGGGTGCTGTTATACACGAGAGTATTCTGGGGTGTGCTTTCCTAGAATGGGGATGGTTCCCATGGTAGGAGGCTAGATTGTTCCTAGACTTTGAAAACCCATCTCTAGTGGCTTTTCAAGAGTTGCTAGTGCAACTTGAGGGTGCAGAAAGGAAACAATCTCTCTTCAATCCTTCTAGGGTTCAGGCCTTCAATAGATCCGTCCCAGGCTTCCCATGAGTGCACACGCTCTGCACAGCTTGGTCCTTGGTGGCGGGGAAGGGACCTAAAAGTGACTGTACAAGACCAATGCCTCTGGGTCATGCAAAGGGAAGAGGGCAGTTCCCTTTTGTTTGGGATTCTGACTTGTTCAGGTGGCGAGAGGTCATCAGGGCTGGGTCCCTGTAGGAACACCTCCTCTTGGGGTGCTCTCCAGAAGTGTTCTCTCAGAGGATGGGTGAGATTTGCTTATGTGGTGACAGAGTGATATTTTAGAAGACCAAAATACAGTGAATGGAGCTGGAGAGTTGGGGTCTATTTATGGACAAATCAGGTTAGTGTGAAGAATTTGCATGGAGAAGTGGCCAAAAGGCAAGAATTACAGAGGGCCTTAAAATCTCAAACTGCCCTTGCCTGTGAGACATTCTTTGGGTCTGGAAATTGGTAGAAACTGGAGGAAGAGGTGATCTCAGCATCTTGATAGGTAAGTATTATTTTCATGGCACCCATAACCACTCCTTGGAGTTGAAAACCACTCTCAGTACAGACCAGTGAGAGCAAAGAGAAAGGATGATTTAACAGGTAACGATAATATTCACTCTTCTCCATCATAACTACTCAGACCATGAGCACACACTGGGGATGAGGCCTATTAAAGGTGGCCTCTGCTCTCAAGTATTGGAGCCTAGTGGAGAAGTCAGAGAATGAACTGTTATGCTGTCTACGTGCGCTGCCGTGCTAGGTTCCAAACTGGAGAGATGTGTGTGCTCTGAGCTTCCTGGATGGGAGGGCCTGCTAGCTGCCTGGAAGAGGATCCCAGAAGGCCTCAGGAGGAGGAGAACTTTAAGCTCAACCTTAAAGGATGCACTGGGCAATTGAGGGACAGGCGAGAGCTGAATTAGTTTAGTCTTTAATGCATTAGGAATGCCTTGCAGAACATGCAGGGAGAGAGGAGCCCTACGGTCACAGGCAGGATCCGGCGGAGGGAAGGAGGGTGCAGTGGGAACCTTCGGGAGCAGAAGGTTCATCTTGGGAAAGCTGGTGGGGGAAAGGGATGCCTGGGAGATGGAGCAACAGGCAGGAAAAGTCGGACCGCAGAAGACACATGGGTAGAGAGAAGGGGGCCTGGCCCCAGGGTGGGAGGAATTCTCTGGCAGTCAAAATAGGAGCGGGTTTCGAGTACCCACCTGTCCAACTAGCACAGTGATGCTTCTGGAACAAGAACCCGCATGTTTCCATCAGAGGTGATGTGAGAGGGTCAAAGAAGGAGCAGCTTATCGGGGAAAAGATGAATGGGGAGTGAAAAGGGAGAACTTCCCAGGGCAGCCTGCTCTTAGATGCAGTGTTTGATAGAAGGCCAGTGGGTGAGAGGCAGGTTCCAGAAGCCTGAGCTATGGGACAGAGGTGAGCAGGCCAGTGGTGTGTGTGTGTTGGGTAGGTGGGTGGGGGCACAAATGATGTGTTGTTTCCCGGCTGCATTGAAGTCTCACACAAACTTTTGGGGAGTGCCCAGGACAAATGTCTAGTCCCACCCCTTCCCCTGTGGTCTCAGTTTCCTCCCCTGTACAATGGAGGGGTGGGACTACAGCTTCATTTTGTCTCCCTTCAACCCCCAAATATGATTGTGCTGATGACTATTTGTATGCTACTGGTAGGATTATAAATTGACAGAAATTCTAATTTCTGGATGTCATTTTAGTAATGTACCAAGAAGCCTTTGCATATTTGGGAAACCTTTGACCTCTGAAGATTTATCCTAAGTAAGTCACCACAGAGATGAATGAAGAGTTGTATATTAGCAGCTCTGTTCATTGTAGCATTGGTGATAATATATAAGAAAAGATACAACCTAATGTCCAACACTTAAGGATTGGCTGAGTAAATTATAGTACATCCATATGGTAAACCACTTCTGCAGTAAAAATCATGGTTTGGAAGATTATGTGTTGACATGGGAAAATGTTAATGATATATTGCTAAGTAAAAAAGCAGACTACATTACAGAACGTACAGTATGATACATTCATTTTCAAAATTTTTGATTAGGACACAGACCAAATCTTTAATTAATGTCAGTTTTTTTCCTTCTCTTGGCAAGCAAGAGGAGTATTATCTGGAATAATGTAACTAGAAAATAAAACAGAAAGACAGAATTCCACACCAAGTATGTTCACATGAATTCTTAAGGCATTAGAATGGAGAATAGGCTGTCAGAGAGTCGAGGAAGTAGAGAAATTTTGAAACTACGGAATTTCAGAGGTGAAAAACATCCTGGGTTCCTGGGTCCAATCCCCTCACTTTTTGGATACAGAAAGTCAAGCCTGGTTAGAAGCCCAGGATGTCCAGTTGGGATGTGGATGGGTACCAACATGCTGCTGCCCCTCTGGGGGATTGTGATGATGCTTTTGAGGTGGCCTTGTTCCGAAGCTCCCTGAGCTGGGGCTGTGACCTCCTCTGTTCCCTCCCAGCCTAGACACCTATGCAACTTAGGGCTGCTCTAGGATGGCAGAGCTGAACATGATCCCACAACAGAGTTCTGGGGTGACTTCTATAGGGGTGCAGGGGCCTTCTGGAGTGCATCCAGTGCTCTAAAGAGAGGTCAGGTGACCCTGAGATGGGCTCTATTGCCTTCCTAAAGAATGTCCTTTCACCTTGCCAGGCGCTTTTGTAACATGACTCAAAATAAGGTTCCTGTCCTCTACACAGTCTGCTAACCCCCTGTTATTTTCAGTGAACTCAGTTTCCGGAGGACAGGTGTGACTGCAGATGCCCTGTGGTCCTTGCAGATGCCCTGTGGTCCTTGCTGGTGTGGTAGCATGCAGCCTTTTCTCACACAGGAGAGAGCTCCCTGGGTCTGGCCTTCCATTTTCACCTGGACTACTGCAGTGATTCCTGTAAGATCTTCCTTCTACCCCTCACCCCCAGCAGCCAGGGGGTCCTACTAACACCCCAGTAAAACACGCCCCTCCTCTGCTCACATGCCCCAGTGTCTGCTGAAGCCCCCAGAGCGAAGGCTGGAGCCTGCCCAGGTGAGCCTGATCTGCCCTCCCCCGTGTCCACCCTGGCTCCCCTGCAGCCATGCCTGCTTCACAGTGTCTCCTTGCACACCCTGCGGCTCTTTGCACTGGCTCGTCCTTCTTCTTGGAGTCTGAGTCTCCCAGGTTTCTACAGCCTCACTCCCTGACCTCCTCCAGTGTCATTCCAATGTCACCTTCTCAGGAGCCCCACCCTGGCCACTTTCAGTGCTGCAGACCACCTTGCCCTCAGTCCTCCTCCAGAGTGCTGAACACCTTCAGGTAGTTCAGCCATTTCCTTTTCGTTACTTTTGTTGTTTGTGTTGCCCATCATTAGAGTAGGCTTCATAGGGAAAGATTTTGGTTTTGTTCAACCATGCATCCAAAGTGCCTAGAATCGAGGGGCACAGAGCAGACACTCAGAAAATATTTGTGGAATGAATGTAAAAAATAGATCAAAGTGAAGAGCTTGGCAACAGTTCTAAGGCAGTGTCCCATGAGTGGGACCTCAAGGTTCAGGGCTAGAACTGTAGGTCAAGTCCAGGTGGAAGCTTGGCTTACCCTGTGCCCTGATCTGTAAGTCAGCTTCAGAACCCCAGTGTGCATTCAATGTATCTGTGAGCTTGTTTTGTTAGCCTTCTACGATTGCAGGGGCTGGTTGCTGATTCGTTTTTTCGTTTATTCATTCATTTCCTCGTTCATTCATCACACGCAAAGGCAGGGAGCTAGAAGCAGTGTTGCCTTTGAGGAAAGCACAGGTGAGAAGGGCACCGAGACCTGTGGAGCAGATCATTGTCCCCCAGGTGGGGTGGAAGTTCCTCTGAGAGGCAGATACAGGAAGTCGGGAAGTGAGACATCCCTCAGGGCTGAGACAGGCCAGGGAATTTCAAGTAGGAGTGGGGTCCAGAAGGGAAACGGGAAGGAAGCCCCAGAGAAGGCACCCAGTTTGGCAAAGGCATAGAAGCAGCGGGAAGCACCAGGAACATTCTGGGGTTGCTGTAGCTGGTCAAGATGATGGGATCAAGCATGGTGGAGGGAACGTAAATTGGGTGAAGACCTGACTTTGAAGGGTCTGTGGCTACCCTTGAAGGCTGAGTGCTCTGGTTCTGAATTTGTACATTTCACAGGATTCTGGAGAAACGGAGAGTTGGCTCCTTTCTCAGCAAACAGACGGGGTTTAATTGCTGTTACTGTCAGTGTAGTTGCAAATATCATATAAAAAGGGCTTTTTGGCTAATTGTTTTTAGAATAAAAATTCAAGAACTATGTATAGATATTATGCATCCAGGGTTCTTTAAAGATCAAACTGTTTATATTACCCTTAAACACAGTCTTTAGCATGAGGCGCTGGGGTCTGGGAGCGCCTGGGACACGCAGTGATCCCCCAGGGCTGAAGATGCCGCAGCAGTGAGACAGCGGGAACTTTCTTCCTGGGGGGAGGTGGGGGCAGCCAGTGCCCTTTGGTTGGCAGAAGGCCCAGAAGAATAGACAGCTAAGCTGGGTAATTCACAGGCACATTAGCTTAAAGCGCTGCGTTCCTGCAGAAGCCATGCTCCCCACCCTGTGCACACAGTGAGCAGCAGAATTGCAGGGTCTCGGGGGTTGGACAATGCCATGAGCTGCAGTGACCACTGGGCTCCCGGAGAAACTCAGACTGTGGAGCCAGGAGGGGGCAAGAGTCAACCTGTATGGCGGGGCGGGGGGACGGGGAAAGCCACGGTGCTTCCGGCCTCTTTCCCTTACCTCAACTTGCCTTCCTCTCCCTGAAATGCTACTGAGGATTTTCGAGCTGCACAAATAAAGCAAATTCATATCTATTCATTGCCATCCTGTCCTCATGTTCAAGCCTCTCAAATTTTAATTTGGGAGCTTTTAGAAAGGCAAATTTATTTGTGACACCATCCAAATTCTATTTTATTGGAATTCTATTCTCAAAGGACGCAGTTGACTTCTGAGAAAGCTGTGGGCTTCTCCTTTTGATATTTTCCCAAATGCACTGTGTGTGTGTGTGTGTGTGTGTGTGTGTGTGTGTGTATGCACGTGCACACATGCATGCACATTTGCTTTTTGGATTCTCTACATATCTTATGTACAAACACATAATGCATATTCACAAGGCAGCCATCAGTGTATATATATTCATCACATATATGCGTCATACAGTGCAGACTCCTGCAAGCCAATATTTAAGTTATTGTATTTAATGTATTCAACAAACATTTAATAAGCACTTAGTATTCATTAAACACCTTTCTAGGCCCTGGGCGTAAAGCAATGAACAAGGCAGACAAGTCCCTACCTTTAGCAGCTAACATTAAATCCACTGGGTTCTTAATAAATGGTTTCCAACAAATGAGAGGAAATCAGTGTTGATAGTCACCAAATGAGATGGTTGGATAGGTCACAGATTAGTATTCCCTTAATGCAGAGAGATGAACCTATTGAGTGCAATAGTGGCAAACTAGGGTGGTGTCAGGTGACCTCTCAGGGCTGCAGGGTCTTGCCCCATAAGAATACATCTGGGTGCCTCCAGGTGGAGATGAAAGAGCAGGGGATGGGGGCTGGTGGACTTCTCCTTTGTGACCTTTTCTATCTCTACAGTGATACTGGTCTGTGTCTTTGGTCATTTCCTATCCATACTTTCAGGTGACTTTCCATGTCTTCCTCCCCCAGAAGCCTTCCCTGCTCATCCCAGTCAAAACCAAAGTTTCCCTCTTGTGAGCTCACCTTCCTGTCTGTGAGCTAACCAGCACTCACATGTCGCCTTATTTCGAGAGGGATCATTTTCCCTTCTAAGTGAAGGTTGCTCTTTCAGAGAGCACTCAGGGAATTTCTGTAGACACATAGATGACTCTGCCTGCACGGAGCTCTCAGCCCTGGAGGGGGACAGGCAAGCAGACCTGCAGTGGCAAGGAGTACCAGGTGGATGCCAAGGCATGCGCAGAGTGCCAGGGAGCACGGTGCGGGCAGGGCGGGTGGCCCCGGGCTTTCTAGTCTGGGTGATGCTTGACTCCTTGGGGCAGGGACCTTACATAATTTTCTCTACATCCCCCAGAGTTGTGATGACACTTTCTTGCCTTACAATTTAATTTGTTTAGATAGCACTTTGAAATCTAATGATAAAAATACATATTACAGAAAATTAGGAAAAATATAACTACACCCAAAGAAGAGCATAAAAAGGACTCATATTCCTAAACTACTACCCAGATTTAAGTAGTAGGAGCACTCTGGTGCACAGTTACCAATTTCTTTTCCCTGTGCATATGGGTCGTACTATGATTATTTATTTAATTTTTGCTTTCTCTTTTTGCCTAACAATATGACACAAATATTTTATTGATGTCCTCATTGTCATTCATTTTAAATGGCTGCAGGCCATTCCATATGCTATCATTTAGTTGCCTATCTTCTCTGGTTGGACAAAGAGGTCATTTCTAATTTAAAAATTTTTTTTGTGGTGCCGGGAATTGTAATTTTTAACTATCATAATCTACACAGCGACGAATAGCATTGTGGATAAAATGTTGCTCGTATCCATTATAATTTCCTTGATAATTATCTAGCACTTAACATGTCCACTTTACTTTGGTAGATAACATATTTAAAATATAAATTTAGTATAAATTTCTGGATGAGACTGTTGGATCAAAGGCTATGTACTTTTTGAAGGCATTTGGCCTTTGACCCAGATAGCCAAATAACCCTTCAAAACAGCTTTTAACAATTTTTACTCCCACCAGCACCATATGAGAGGACCCTAGATGTTATTTTATTTAAATGAAACCCAAGCATTACCAATTTAAGGGCTGCAGTAGGTGTGGGGTGGGGAGAGGGAGATGGTTTCTTGCTTTGGTTTATGTTGTACTTCTTCATAAAGCATTTCCTGGGCTGGGGTCACAGAGGTGGAAGGAATGCCTAGCATTTGTCAGCCCTGGGTTTGATCCCAGCACTGCAAGGGTCGGGGGAGAGTGGGAAGAAAGAAAGTGTTAAAAAGAGAGAGGGGGGGGGGTTTCCTAGTTATGTTTTTTGCCCATTTTTTGATTAAGAAAATCAATTAATAGCAGCTAACATTTATTGAGTGCCTATATACCAAGCCCTATTCCAAGCACTTACATACTGGTTAATTTCCTTCATTTTCTCCAACAGCCCCATGAGGTATGTGCATTTATTATCTTACCAATATGTAAATGCCCATGGTTAATATGTATAAATATATTCCAATAAAATATAGTCAATATTCCATATGTAGATTAATAATATGTATTAATAACTAGAATTAAAACTGCCCATCAGATCCATCCCCTTATTAATCCTCTTTTACAAAAATTTCTTGAACATTCTTTGTGAGTTTTTCCCCTTCTGGGGTGCATTTTCGAATCACCTTAAGTTCCATTAAAAACCCCTTTTTCATTAACAAGAAGCGGATGTGAAAATTATATTGATTTATGAATGTATATCTCTATATTCTTAAGTCTTTCATATTCTCCAGGAAAGCGTTTTCATTGATATTCTTCACATTTATTGGGTCATATTTTATCAATCTTATATCCTTTACTGGTATAAAATATAAATGGATTATCCATATTTTCTGAGCCAAAAATCAACACAAGCAGTAACATTTGTGTGTGTGTGTGTGTGTGTGTGTGTGTGAGTGTGTGTGCATATGTGTGCGCGCTTCTGCTTTTAAGTATTGAGGGCATTTATTTGGGAGGCATAGGCTGTATGCTGAAATGTGGCAATTCCAGAGCATTTCTATAGTAAAGAGGACAACGAAATGGCAATGTTTAAAATGGAAGTAGTGTTGGACACATCTCAAAGGAAAGTCTCCAAGTGCACAGTTCTCAACACACTGCCCTAGACCTGGCACACACTCGATGGCTTTACGAGGTTGTATAGTCAGACACTTAAGAGTCTAATACCAATAAATCCAAAGCAAGGATTAAAACCAGTGACTCAAGGGCTGGGGAGGCAGCTCAGAGGCAGAGTGCTTGCTTAGAATGTGCAAGGTCCTGGGTTCCATCCCCAGCACTGTAAACCAATCAAACACAAAAGCAATGAGTCAAGCTGGTATGAATACCAGGTTCTTAAGCCTATAGATCCACATGGTTACCTTGGCAATTGTTGAGTGTGTGTGTAAGAGAGTGACAGATCAATTTCCCCATTGAGTTTCAAGTTCCTGGAGGGCAGGGATTGTCACAGCCTTCTGCAGCCTCCACCCTACCCCATGCTTAGGAGAGAGCTGGGCTTAGAGAGGATGCTCAGAAATCCTTACTGTGTTGAGTAGAACCGTGTTGTGCTATTGTAACTATCAATGGTGTAGTCAACAGCAAGGAGCTAGGTGGCGCTCTGAGAGACCCTGGGGAGAGGTTATGCCAGCAGGGACAGCCCTATTTGCTACCTCCATTCTACCCAAGAAGGCATTCTTGCCACAGGCCGAGGACCAGCTACATAGGTATTCCAGTATTCCAAGAGTTACAGCCCAAAGGGGTCTAGGGGGTCCTGTAGCCAACTCTTCATTTCTCCTGGGAGGACCCAGGGAGATGAGTAATTTGACTAAAGTCAGTGAACGAGAGTTCAGTGTAACTCTGAAGGCCACGTGGTGGCTTTTAAGCAGAGTTTGGAAATTTGGGAGGACTTTGGGGAGAGAAGAAGGGAGAAGATATTTCAGAAAAGGAACAGTGAGAGGGGCAGTTTGGAGGGAGGAGTAAGTTGCTGATGGAGTCAGTAGGTGGAGGGTGCATGGTCATTGAAGGCCACTGGCAGACCACCGCAGGTCATGAAATCTGAAGAAGTGGCCAGAGGGTGTCCACCATCATCTTTGGAGGGGTGATGCAGTGTATTGTGTCATCTTGGCCAGGAAATGAATGCATGAAAGGCAAGGTGGTCAGAGGCAGTACCATGGCAGGGATGGTGGCGAGGAAGGGTTGATGACGAGAATAGTGGTGCTCCTGGTCCAGGGATGGATGCACACCAGTGCAAGAGGGAGGCGAGAAGATCCTTCCCAAGGGGGCTAGGAAACTGGGGCAAGTGCCCTGGGACAACTAGGGAACAAGACAGCGTGGAATCAGGTGCTAAATTGTGCGGCACAAGCTGAGAGCTAGGTGGGAGCCTGGAGAAGGGGCAGGGCCTAGGAGTCAGGGGAAGGCATCCTGAGCCAGGTGACCTGGGCTGGACTTTTGAAAAAGAGCAGCATTTGGAGAGATGGGGTTCTAGGCATACTGTTCATTTTCTGTATTCTATGATGCTTTGCTAATTGTGGAGAGAATGCACTCCCAGGGCTAGCCAATTCCGAGGGACAGTGAACTCCCTGCCTGGAGCACACCTTTCCCATACACACCACCCAATCCAGAATCCACCCTCTAGAATCTCCATCTAACCCCCCCCCCCACACCAAGTCCACACTTCCCTTGCCCTAAATCACCCCAAGGCCAGGCATTTGACAGCTAGAGATCATCGACATGCCAACAGGTGACCCTGACCTTATTCTAACTTGCTGACCCTGCCTAGCTGTTTTTTTCCTATAGAAACCATGATGCAGATTCCAGGCCATGATTTCCTTTTACTCCTCAGCTTCCTGACCCACCCTGTTTCTTCCCCATGTGGCTGTGCATGGCTTGACCTAGCAGGCCTTCTGCCCTTGGAACTGTGAGTAATAAAACTTCTTTCAGTGGTATTGACCTCTCTGTGTCATTACTCAGTCACACCTGTAAGTTAAAACCTGGGTTCCATTCAAACACTGGGAAGGAAAGCAACCACACATTTGGGGGCTACTTGAATAGAGGAAGGGGCAGAATTTGCAGGGCTAGGGCATGATCCCCCTCTTTCCTTTGACCCTCCTTCATGGGCAGGACCCCTGCTCTGTTCCCCTGAGTGGTCTGGACCCACATGCAGCTTTGAGTTCAGGACTCAGGGTAGCCATGGCCCCTCCCTGCTACCACTGTGAGGAGCCCTTCCAATGGTGTCACAGTGCTTTCCCTACTACTTAGGGAAGATTATTTGAGAGCTGGGGCTGGGCAAATGGGGAGAACTTTTCTGGAATCTCTAAAATTGCAGTCTTCAGCAGGGGCAGGTGAGGCTTGCAGAATGCTAGATTCTTTTTGAGGAAGGGAGAGGTATGAGCTGAGCAGCCCTGGGTAAAGGTTCCCTTTTGTCTTCATTATTGTTGGACCCTAAAGATGTTTCCTATGCTTCAGTGTCCCTGGCACTTGTGACTGCCCCGGGGCCCTCTGACCATGGGCTTGACATTGGCTTCCCATTCAGCAAGATCGAGACAAGGAGCAGAAAGAGCAGTAGGAATTAAAGCTGGGACACCTCGATTCCAGGCCACACTCTTCTCTTTAAGCCTTTGTGACCTTGGGCCTCAGTTTGTCTCTCAAATGGTGAGTCCAAGGCCCCTTCCAGGCCTGGAGATGCAGAAATCTATGAAGCAGGAAGGGTCCCTCGGCTGTGCTGGCAACCCTGTCCCAGCTTCAGGTGCTTCAGACCTTTACCTTCGCTCCTGGATGAGCCCTCCCAGGGCTCACAACCTTGGGACAGGCAGTGGGCCCATCTCCCTGTGCCAACTGCACCACAGCCTGGGCAGGCTCCATCCATCTCCCTGTGCCAACTGAACCTTAGGCTGGAGAAACCTGTGGCAGAAAGCCCCAGGATGACAGTTTGGGTTTATTCTCTGGGATATGGGGGCACTGGGACAGGGGGCCTGGTAACCAGAACGGAGTGTCTGGCCCCAGGAGGGGCTGCAGAGGGCAGCAGCCATGCTTCTTGGAGCCATCCATCAGCTCCTGGATCCTGAGGGAGAACACTGGACTTCTTTTCTCATTTATCTTTCATAACCTAGGAATAGTGCACAAGTTGGTCCCTGTGCCTCTAGAGATGAGTAGGGACCTTGCCCCTGGTCACTCTCCTTCCCTCCTATCCACCTACCCCAGTCCTCCCCACCTCCAGAGCCCCACCCAACCCCAGCTCTTCCGGTCCTCTCTGCCTTGTTTTAGGGCAGGCTCCTGGCCCTGACCTTCCTGGACTCAGCTGAGAATGGAAAGCATGGCAGGTGCTCACTGGAAACCAGTTGACCAACGAGAGCATGCTTGGGAAAGATGGACCATGAGCCTGAGAAGAGAGCGCCCTATTCTCACCCCAGAAAGAAGCCGGGTCTCAGGGGGAGGGTTCAGGGGCACACATTACTTCAACAGGTGTTCATTGCATCTCAGCCTGTGAAGTGCATGCTGGTTTTGCCTTTTACAGATTGGGCCTCACAGAGGGACACAGGTGGTCAGTCATGGAGTAGCCAGGTGGACACTGGTCCTGCTGGGGTCAGGATCCTGGTTTCTACCACTGAACCACACAGCCTCCTGGAACAGAGGGGGCCCTGCTCATTGGGCGTCCAGGTCTTCAGGTAGGTTCCTGCTCCTGCTGGTCAGCAGACAAGAGGGCATGTGCAGGCCCTGGAAGCAGTGGTGGTGGGAGAAAGCTCAGGGTCATGGTGGGCCTCTTGGGCCCTGCAACCCTGGAGCCCAGTTCCAAGGAAAGGAGGTTTCTTTTGGGGGAGATGCACACTTCATAGGGGAAGGCAGAACCTGAGTCACCTCCTGGGAAATGGTTTTGCAGAAGCACATGTAGATGGGTTTCCACACACATGCAGTGCACATGCACACCACACACACACACACACACACACACATGCACGCACGTACACATACCTCTGCACCCACAGCCACAGCAACACAGCTCCCAGGCACCTCAGCCCTCCCCCCACCAAACCCTGCTTTCCCTCCTACCCTATATGTGCAATCTTGTGAAAACTCCACCACTCTTAAGGTTAATAAGGCTCATTTGCTTAAGATAGCACCTGTTTCTATGGTGACTCCTGCCACCCAGAATCTGTTCATCAACTGAGACAAGAAAACAGTGACTTCCACCCTCTTTGAAAGGAAAAGCTAATTCTTAGCCAAAGGCTTGTCAGGCCAGCAGCCTAAGGAGCTCTGGGCATCTGTCCTTCCACCTGGGTTGAGTCCTTCTCCCCACCCCGCCCCACACCCAGCAGAGCCTGCAGATTCCTGCTGCACTTTCTGGACCAGGCAGAAAGCTGGGAAGCAACTGCAGGAGGGCAGGCTTCTCAGTACTCCAGGCCTCTAGCTATTTGCCCTGAGGCCGCTTGTCTCTCCACCTTGGTCTTCCTGGATGGAAGCTGGCAGGAGAGTCCCTGAATGCCCCTGGGCCTCCCCAGCCCTGCAGCCTCATGTTAGCTTCTTTCCCAGGCCACCTGGATTCCTGCAGCCACCCTAGCATGTCTCCTATCACTGTCCTCCCCCAGTGTGTGCAGGAGGACTCTGGCTCACTCTTTCTCTTAAAATGAGAGCTCTGCAGGCCTCGCCCCTGCTCAGTGGCCCACGCTAGTCCTCCGTGGTCTGTAGTTGAGGTTTGCAACACTGACCTGACACTAGTCCCAACTGTGGGTTGCAAATCGTTAGGGAAGCAGGTTCCCAGGCAGGTGTGACTAATCATAAAGCTCCAATGAGTGATTTACCCTTAAAATAAATGAGAGCAACTTCGGCGTCTGATAGGGCTGCTCTTGCTGGCACTCCGAAACGTTTTGTTGATAGGGCGAGTGAGTATGCAGGGAATTGCATGGAACTTAGAGCTTGATTTATATGTGCTGAGGCCCAGGGGAGCATGTTCTACTTATGAGCAACATTTTGGCAGAAAGAAAGGTTGAGGATCAGGTATGGAGTCATAAACTGTCGGAGCTCAGTGCTATCAATAAAGTCTACCTCTGTCTCAATTAGCAGGGGCAGAGACTGGCACAGCATCACCAGGCTGACAAGTGCCCTAGCAGACAGGTCTTCTGAATCCTTATGCTAAACTCTTTCTGAAGTATCACTCAGTCCCCTGTTAGATCTGACACCTCATGGCCTCCAGAGTCCTATGTAGTCTTGGCCTCGCTGCCTCTCTCACGAGGCTCCTTCTGGGATGGTGTTCCACTCCAGGTACGCTCACCAGCAGGTTCATTTATAAAGTCCCAGCATCACAGAGCTGATGTAGCCCAGGCTCTTGCCCAACCCCTGGCAGACGGGTTCTTCTTGGATATTTCCAGGAACAATACCCTCCCCAAAGCAGTAGCCCCTTGGCTGTAAATACCACAGACACATCTTGAAGCCAGGCTCTTGTCAGCCTCTCCTGGGAATTCCAGATTCTAATCTCCTACCTAAAATTTCCACTTGGAGATCCAAAAAGCATCTGAGCATTAATATGTCTATGACAAAACTTCAAACCCCTCGTCTCCCACCCTACCTACACTCCAGTGTCCCCATCTCAGGAAATGGTGCCCAAGTCTAGGAACCACCATCTGACCGTCCTTCCTGCTTCACATCTAATCCATCAGCAAGTCAGGTTGGCTCCTAACCTCATGGCGGGTCCTGATGCTGTCTCTTCTGTGTCCTCTGGTCTTGCTATGGTACAAGCCAGAGCCATCCCTCTCCAAAGAGCAACAGTGGCCTCTTATGACTGTCTGCTGCCACCCTGCACAAGAGGAAGAGGGGTCTTTTCTAAAAGGCACGGTGGTTTTTAAGCTTTGGCTAAAGTGTTCAGTAGGCTGTGTGTTGGTCTCCTTGCGCAGGCCTAGATGAAGACCTTGCATCAGCGGTTCTAACCACCTATTCTGTCTTCTTTGTTTTTGATCGTGGTAAGGGCACTTTACATGAGATCTACCCCCTTAAGTGTTTGAGTGTACAATATGATATTGTTATCCACAGGCACACTGTTGTACAACAGATCTCTAGAACTTTATCATCCTATATAATTGAAACTTTGTTGAATAGCAACATCCTCTTCTCCCTCTCCCTCCGGCAAGGTACACTCACCTGCCTGAGGAACCTGAAAAACAAGGGGATGCCTGGTCTCCACCCTTGGAGCCTTGGTCTCCACCCTTACAGCTTTTGGGTGACCTAGTGAGTGGTCAGAGTTAGAGCCTCCATCCTCCATGGCTTCCCTCGCTGCCTACTGACCTTGTCTCCTGCACGCTTCCCCTTGACCATCTGACTCCAGGCTTATGGGCTGCCTTGAGTTCCAGAGCACACCTTCTCCTTCCTGCTGTCCCTGCTGCCTCGATGCCCACTCCTTACTTGGGTGCCTGCTCTGCTCACGGGTCTCTGTCTATGGGAGTCTTCCTGCTTGCACTTCTTCTCATCTCTTCTGGGTCTCAGAACTCCATTCTAGGGGCTGGAGCAGTGGCTGGAGCAGTGGCTTGGTGGTTATGGTGCTTGCCTGGCATGCTCCAGGACATGGGTTTGAAGTCCAGCACCATGTACACAAGGAAGGTGTCAGAGCAATGAAAGCCACATGAAAAGCTAAATAAAACTGATTCTCTCTCTCTCACTGTCCCTCTCTCTTAAAAAAAAAAAAAAAAGAACTCCATCCCAGCCCTCCCCACTAGAGTTACTGGTTTTCTTCCCTGCTCCCTCACCAGACAGGGAACTCCTTAATGGAAGAGATCTTATTGGTACGCTTTTGGTCTGCAGTGACTGATTGAAACCTACTGCCCAGGGTGTGCTGAGCACATGCTGAATGAATGAATAAGTGAACGAGGTGGTCTGGTTGATACAGAGAAAGGAGAGTCATGATTCTTCAATGATCTAAAGCCTCCACTTCTACTGATGTGGCCCAAGATTTTATTATCTGTCTTAACTTCTGCATAATGGTTTGACATTCTATTATTAGCTTAAAATTTGGATTTAAATTAGCTTAAGAATTAACAAAAAACTCTTCTTGATCTTTTCCCTTCATGAACCTTTGACATGCCAGATCTTCCCCATTCTGTATGCATGCGATTGATTTGGAACTAAATATAGAACTTTAGATTAATCCTTATTAAATTTAATTTTTGCAATGCAGTCCTATCCTTCTGTTTTACCAAAGTGAAATGTTTTGTGTTATCCATCATATTAAGTAGTCTTTGAAACTTCACGTGACCTACAAAACCAGTGGGCATCCTATTCATAAAAATATTGAACAAGGCAAGACTCACACCAGAATCTTGTGGCAGGTTACCAGTGAGCAGCGTGAAAATCCATACTAATCATTTGTGAATACTCTGCAGGACTGGTTCATTAGGAAGCCACAAACCCACCTCATTGCCCACAGGTTCCCATGATTGACAAGTTTCATGCTTTGGTCAGGCTGTGCTATGTCTGCTTACAGCTGTTTCTGGGCCTAAAGGAGCATGTGCCATGAACCACGTGGTCAGGAGGGGCTTGTTTTTGGCCAGCCTATGCAGAGTAATAACGTGCACTGTTTTCTGTTGTCTCAGATCAACTGCTTATTAACTGGTTTTTCATTTTAATGGGATTGATATTACACCCACCAGTCTCAACTCAGGAATCCACATTTTCCTCTTCTATTTGTGGAAATAATTCTGTGATCACAAATCTAAGCTCTCTCTGGACCTTGAAAGTATAAGTCATTTAGAGATCTTGACCCATTTAAAGCAAGCAGGTTATCTGTGGATTGCAGAAGGGCTTTTAGGGAGAGGGGACAAAGCAAGTAATGGTCCATAGAGACCTGTGATAACAGAGAAGTTTTGAGGAACCACTAGGAGGATTCTTTCCAAGTACTGGGGAGTCATTTTGGAGCTTCGAACATAAAAGTAATATGATCATATTTAGATTTATAAAAAATCACCCCCTGATGATGAAGATGGATACTTTTGTAAGGGGTGAGATTACAGTTCGGTTCAATTTCTGTCTCCACCATGAACTGATCACAGAGGGATGCCACCTCTATCTACCTATCTACCCACCCAACCTTTACACAGCTATTCATCCATCTACCCATCTGTCTGCTTGTCCATCCATCTATCCGCCCACACACCCATCAAACATCCATGCATTCATCCATCTCTTCTATTCATTCATTCTTTCATGCCTTCATTCATTCATTCAACATTTACTGAGGGTCTTTTATGTCCTGGGCACCATGCTAAGTTCTGAGGATATAATAAGAATAAGACACATTTCTGTTCTCCAGATACTCATGGTCCAAGAGGGAACAAGAACAAACCCCGGTGATGAGGACACTATTTGAGGTTTGACTGTGTATGGTAGGGGTACAGGCAGGACTGACTTGGACTCTGCAGTGAGAGCAAGCCTTTGGGTGGAGGTGACATCAGAGTTGAGCTTTGAAGGACAAGAGGTCACCTCCTGTGAGGGCTGCTCTACTCCCAACCCTCGTGGCTCTGTGAGTACAAAGGGTCAGTTGGAGTTGACTCCAGACCACAGAGTTATACTCAAATTACTTCCTATATATTGGCTTTGTCTTTCCAACTGGGGATTAGAAAAACCGCATTTAAAGTTCCTAACATGTATTCACCAAATACATATTTCTGTTTTAACTTAATTAATTGATTAATCTATTCAGTTTGAAGAGCCACAGTGCTGAGCACAGGGCAAGCTGAGCAATTGGTCTTAACATCTTCCTGTGAAGTCTGATCCCACTGATGGCTGTTTTCCCTCCAGGTCTTTTAAGTTGTGATCTTTCTCCTGGCCAGGCCCTGTCCTGCCTCTTGGGAGTGACATATGTTCCTTACTATCAGGGCCTCAGCTTTTTCTACTCCCCATGGAGGACTTTGGAAGATTGGAGAAGACGCTTCTAGATAGAAACCATGGTGCGCTGGGCGTTTAACCAATTTCACCTCACCCAATCCTCAACTTTCCTGTGGCGGAGGTGGGAGTGGCTAAGCACAGAGGGGCCACCAACCTCAAACCGCACCACTCCCACCAGTACAAGCAGGAAAAGAGACTCCAATAATAACAAACCCCAAAGCAAGCTCTCACACAAGCTGTGCCTAAGTGGTGGGTGTGGAATGCACCTAAGCTGTGCAGAAGTAATGCTGTGGTGGTTGGGGGTGTCCTCCCAAGGACTGATTTGCTGAAAGCTTGGTTCCATGTGGGAATGTTGCAGCAGTGGGACCTTAAACACGTGGGGCCTAGTGGAAGGTGGTTAGGCCCTGCAAGGGATTGGTGTAGTTCTCTTGAGACCCACTGAGTTCTTTTAAGTGTGAGTTGTGATAAAAAGAATTTCTCTGGCTTCCTGTCTTAGCACTTGATTGCCTCAAGTATGGGCTTCTGCCACTGTGATGTCATCCTCCTTGAGGCCCTTGGCAGATGCAAACAGAGGAGACTTCCTAACTGTGGACTTCCAATCTCCAGTAATGTGAGCTAAATAAACCTTCTCTCTTTGTAAAGTTGCCAGCCTCTGGTACTTTGTTATAGCAACAGAAAATGGACTGATACAGGTACCATGGCCTTGTGAGATGCGATAGGCTTTGGGCTCAAATCTCAGTCTCTAGCTAGCTGTGACATCTTAGGCATGTTGCTTACTCGCTCCAGGCCTCAATTTTCTTGTCTCCACTGCCTTACTCTAAGGGCTCTATGAGGACTAAATGAGATGCTAATATAAAATGCAATGCTTGGTACCATATGTCAAGTGCGTAATGCTCTTTCTTACTATCTTTCCTCCTCTTCCCCCTCTCCTTTTCCTCCTTCTTAAGTGGTTCTTGTTGTTTACATGGTAGTTATGTGGATCTAAGCTCTCAGAAGAGCATTTGTGTCCAGGAGGTGAAATACACAAGCTAAGACATTGTTTGGAGGTGCCAAGGGCACATCTTACCAGTCACCTGCCCCAGCCTGCTGGGGCAGGGCATTTCCTGGGCCACCCATGGATAGTGCCTTTCAGCAAAGAAGGACTCACTCCACGGGGTTTGTATTCTGTTATCAGGCAGTGCAAATTCTTAGAAAGTTCTTCCTGATACGGAGCCAAATTGCTGCCCGTCAGACTTCACCCACGGGTCCTGTGCTGCCCGCGCAGGCAGCGGGACCTCCCTGCCTCTCAGTGAGCTTCCCAGCCAGTTCTCTGGCTCCCTGTGGGAGGCTCTAGAAGGCTGTCCCTCTTTCCTCTTTGGTGGCTGCTGACCTGATGTGATTCCCACAGAGCCTAATGGTTCTGACTGCTGTCCTCAGGCTGAACCCTCTTGAAACAGTGTGGCCAGGGCGTGGCACTGACAATGCAAAGTGACAGAACTTTCCGGAGACCAAGGGAGGATCCCTGCGCTTCAAAGGTTCTGCCATGGTCTCTCCTTCCACCTCCAGCCCTGTCCTTTGCTGAGAGCATCTGCCAAGGAGTGGGTGACTGAGGTCCCAGGGGGCAGTGACAAGCCCAGGATCCTTATTTTAGGACAGGAGTGGATTGGGACCCTTGGTCTCAGTCACCTCCATCTCACAGGGCTGCCCATGGAGGGGAGTCAGGGCAGTGTCCCCACCATCAGGGTGAGTGCAGAGTAGGGGATCAAGCGGGGCTGTGTGGGGTGTCTTATGTGTGTGTGTGTGAGAAGAGAGAGAGAGAGAGAGAGAGAGAGAGAGGTTGGGAGAGTTTTCTGCCTGATCCAGGAATTCTCCTGGATGGCAGAATTGGTTTCCATAACGACTTTCTGATATAAACACATATTTGATAAAAATAAGTTAACAGCGGAGCTGTGGTGGAGCACAGATTCTCAGAGTGGAGAGAGAGAGGAGAGAGAGAGAGAGGCCTCCTGGAAGAACAGCGTTTTCTCTCTCTCCCGCCCAGTCTGCCTCCCCATGCTTGCTTGCCATAAACCCACGGAAAGCTTTGTTTCCCACATTCCTGTGTAAACTGGCTCCTTTCCTCTCCGCGCGCCTTATATTCACACTCTCTCCCTCTCCCTCTCCCCTTTCTCCTTAGTTACCTGAAGCGCTACAGCATGTATGGGATAATATGATAAATTCATTTCCAATTCATGCATTATCCCTTGAATATTTTAATGACTCATTGAATGGAGTAAAAAAGCTATTTCAAATGAACAATTATGCTGCATTAGTCTAAGGACTGATTATATTTAAACACTGCTCACATGGATAACAGGACACAGCGACCTCAGCATAGGAGAGCTAATTTGGCTCTTATCTCCAAATAATTTTACACCACAAATTACCATGAAAACCTAAAGGGCTTTAAAAACATTCATCAAAAGATAATATTCCACTTTGTAGCAACATTTTATTTAAATCATTTTGAATGGAAGCGAAGGCATCTCTGGGGTAGGACAATGACAGTGGGGGTGGTGATAAGGAAATGGCGAGGGGTGCTGTTGGCTCCTGTTCAAAATAAAAGTGGAAGGGGCCACAGCCTGGCCAGTCGTGGGAAGCCACCTGAGGCCTGACCAACTGCTGAAGCCCAGCCCTGGGCCTTGGCTGTGGTTGGGGATAACTTTGGGTGCTTCTGATCCAGCACGGGAAGTCACAGGGAAGTCCCCAGATGCTAAAGGACAAGACTGCCCACTTCCAGGCAAAGCAGCTGGGTCAAGCCGGGTTCTCCAGGTGGGGCCCAAATCCTTCTAGACTCAAAAGGCAGAAGGGTGAGCTAGTAGGACATTAGCAATTTTACTTTGCAAAACCTGAGTCCAGTATTCTAAGAGAAGTTGCTAAGTCTTAAGTAGCTGCTGTGATCAGATCACAAAGTTGTGGGTATAGGGGAGAGAATCACTTTTGAGGCGCTACCTTGTGTGTCAGGAGCCTTAATCACACCAGACACTGGGAAAAACAGATGTTACTACTGCTCCCATTTTAATGGTGGAGAGACTGAGGCTCAGAGAGTCCCACCTGGAAGAGGCAGACCCTGGGGGCCACCCTGGCCCCAAAGTCCAGCCTCTGCCTGCTCCACCCAGGGGAAACAAATCTGGTTTCTGGCCCCAGCAGCCACCACTCTTCATGACCCCTGGATCTGAACTTATGCCCTCTCAGGGAGCAAAATTGTGCCTTCCAGTTGTTTGCTCCTTGAAAGGAAGTCTCCCCAGGCAGCAGCAGTTCTGAAAAGCCAGGGCTCTTCAGCTCACCTGTGGTCCTGATAAACATCACTTATTCAGTTTATTTTCATTAGCGGGGTTCTAGGTATATAAAACCATCACATTCCATAATTACTCACACATATGCGTCTAAATTTCCACAGGATTTGCTGCTGGATTAAGAATATTCTAATGTACCTCTTTAGAAAGGCTTCACTTCTTTGCTTACTTCCTTTCCCTCTTCTTTGCCCTGAGGATGAAGGATTTGTGTCGTTTTACAGACGAGAAGCCACAGTCCCACAGAGGTCAAGCAGCTTCCCTGAAATCACTCCCGAGTGGGACCCGTCACTCAGACACAAGGGTGCTGGCACACACGGACCACGTTTTGGGAAAGCAGGGAGCTATCATCCTTTCCCTGTTTATTGGGTTCCCCATTTATCTTATTCACCGAACCCACTGAGGGGTCCTTAATAATTCTCCAATTATGGAAAATTCAACCCTATAGAAAAGCAGAGAATAATGACCCCTTAGCCGGCCTTTCAATTCACCCAGGATTGGTTGCATTTACAGCTGCCAAAGGTTGAGGGCACTGAATGAAAGAGAAACAGGAACTTGCCGGCTCCTTTCTTTCTTAAAACAAAAAAGATATTCAGAGCAAATTTTAGAATCATTGACGGTTTCTAGGAAGATTTTCTTTTTTGGAAGAAAATCAGGTACTCTTGTCTCCTTAATTGTTCCCAGTGTTCTTTGTCACCAATCATGACATTCTTTGTGGAAAGTATTAATGCACCATCTTCTTGTGCTCAATATTCCCATTAACAATAAAAAGTCT